>OX454416.1:41422471-41661993 GCA_949715475.1 Microchrysa polita
CATACATTTTATCTTTGTTTTCTCTTACAGCATTCTACAGCTAGTGTGAACAGCCACGCTTCAAGAATGATTTAAGTTTCATCGTCATCAATGTGGCAGGATAGCCCCACGTCAAGATTTGGCCGCCCTTTAAGCTTAGATTAAGGATAAATACTTTTGAGTAACTGACCTCTTTTAGCGACAGTCATAAAGAGTCATAAACGACTCAATTGATGAACCGAGCGATTTCAGAAAATACATTTGTTTTTTGTTTTGATGATATTTCTCACTTTTTATTGCGTGTGCGCATGTTTGCAAGGATTATGACTGTGTGTGTGCTGTGTGGCAATTTATGAATGAGCTTGTAGCAATGTAGTACGTACGAGAGGGAGTAGAATCCGGTTTTGGGAAAAGTTAATATTTGGTTGATACAGACGGGATGCGATGAATGTTACCGAGGAAAACAGCACAATGCATTTTAAATGGGTGACGTCATGTGGGCAGCAAAAACCTTTGCTGTCGTCCATTTAAAATACATACATTGGGCCGCTCCTGCTTCCATTCTATTTATATTTAAAATTTTACTAATAGTGAATTTTCTACGTGATAAGTCTAGTACATCAGATTGCAAAATGTGTTGGAGACAGTTTTTTTGTTTCTTATGTTTTTTTTTAGGGTACGGAGCGCGAATCCGGAGCTTGCCACCAAATTTTCGTTGCGCGAAACAGGGTCAAAATCACGAAAAACCCTGAAATGTTCGCTGTTTTTCCGTTATTTGGCTCCTAACTCTGAAACTATTTATTTCTATGAAAAACTTTCCATAAATATGTTAGAGAGCACATAATTGCACGTCCAAAGAGACATAAATATTATAAATCCGTCGAGCGATATTACTACAATTGATATTTAAATTTGCCATTTTTAACGTAGTTCCATATTATGAACGGTTTTTCATTTTTGCTCGCAAAAGTTGCATTTTTCTTGTATATTATGTGTTTTGGGTTTTGACCCTGTTCCGCAATGAAATTTTGGTGAGAAGCTCTTGTTTCGAGCTCAGCACCCTAAAAAAATAAGAAATAAACAAATTTTCTCCACCACACTTTGCAATCTGAAATCACGTAGTAACGACACTATAAGCTATATGAAAATATGTATTGGACCTGAAAATGAGCACCTTAAAACTGGTTGGCCGAGCCCTTCGGTCAGGTTGCGGTTCGGCTGACCAGTGTTTTTATCATCAGGGAGTGACCCTCTATCGAATAGAATAGATTCGATCCGACAGTTCTGAAACCCCATCGACCCGTCAAAATTGGTACTTTCAAACTGGTTGGCCGAACCCTTCGGTCAAGTTGCGGTTCGGCTGACCAGTGTTTTTAGCATCAGGGGGCGGTCCTTTATCGAATAGAATAGGTTCGATCCGACAGTTCCGATACCCCATCGACCCGTCAAAATTGGTACTTTCAAACTGGTTGGCCGAACCCTTCGGTCAGGTTGCCGTTCGGCTGACCAGTGTTTTTAGCACCAGGGAGTGACCCTCTATCGAATAGAATAGGTTTGATCCGACAGTTCTGAAACCCCATCGACCCGTCAAAATTGGTACTTTCGAACTGGTTGGCCGAACCCTTCGGTCAGGTTGCGGTTCGGCTGACCAGTGTTTTTAGTATCAGGGAGTGACCCTCTATCGAATAGAATAGGTTTGATTCGACAGTTCTGAAACCCCATCGACCCGTCAAAATTGTTACTTTCAAACTGGTTGGCCGAACCCTTCGGTCAGGTTGCGGTTCGGCTGACCAGTGTTTTTATCATCAGGGAGTGACCCTCTATCGAATAGAATAGGTTTGATCCGACAGTTCTGAAACCCCATCGACCCGTCAAAATTGGTAATTTCGAACTGGTTGGCCGAACCCTTCGGTCAGGTTGCGGTTCGGCTGACCAATGTTTTTAGCATCAGGGAGTGACCCTCTATCGAATAGAATAGGTTTGATCCGACAGTTCTGAAACCCCATCGACCCGTCAGAATTGATAATTTCGAACTGGTTGGCCGAACCCTTCGGTCAGGTTGCCGCTCGGCTGACCAGTATTTTTTGCATCAGGGGGCGGTCCTTTATCGAATAGAATAGGTTTGATCCGACAGTTCCGAAACCCCCATCGCACCTAAAAAATTTGCACCTTTAAACTGGTTGGCCGAACCCTTCGGTCAGGTTGCCGCTCGGCTGACCAATGTTTTTAGACTCACGGAGAGGTCCTCTATCGAATAAAATAGGTTCGATCCGACAGTTACCCATACCCCCGAACACCTCTAATTTTTGCGTCTAATTACGTCTAATTACGCTATACTGGTCAAGTTTTGCTTCGGCTGACCAACCGTTTCGATATCACCGTAACTAAACGCAACTTTTAAGATGGTTAATTTCCGACAGTTCGAAAACCCCGGTTTTTTACCATCACGGCTCGGACTATAAAATTTCAATATCTGTTTAACTCCGCCAGCTAGAAAACCGAAATAGAATCACTATCACTAGAATATAGTCAACAACTTTTGTGATATCACCCAAAAGCTAATTATTTTTTTTAATAATAATTGTTTCCCATCTTAATTTTCTGTTATCTTCTGTTGAGGTTACTTGCTTTTACGATTCCTTTAAAAGTTATTCTTCTTCCCTTGCTTTAGCGCTCCATGACGTCGCGTTGCGGTGTAAGCATACCATATTGCATAAAAAGCTATGAAGCCAGATAAACTGGTATGCAAAACCTCTGATATAACATTATCAGATTAGCGAAAATTTTCAAAACTAATCTGTCCTAAAATATAAAAGTGCAGATCCATATAACTAAAACAAAATGCTTAGATTTGTAATTTCTTGTCATGAATTTTTATTTTATTTCTTTCACATTTACATTTATATAAATAAGTTTCACAGATATAACGATATAATTAACAATTTTTTGTTCCAGATCCTTTTTTGAATTTTGTTCGTTTAAATTTATCTTCTTAACTTAAAAATTTGTTTGTTTTTTTCTGTATTGATTTGATCATATATGGCCGCAATTATATAATATGTACTGTTCCATTTTGTTTTATTATGATAGTGTACATGGATAGAAATATATATTGATATATAATTGAGAATATCCTTACAAAGTGTAATTTTGCCTCCTCCATTCCCGGTTGCGAACTTTTGTAAAGTTTTTTTTTGTGGGATAAAAATAGCTTCTGCATAAAATGTGTTTTCTATAAAATAAACTTTTAGTTTTGTGGTTCTCCATCTTGTTTAGTGTTAAATTCATTCAGTTGTCACGCAAAATATGTTATGTTTTTGATTAAACTGTTTAGTCGATTTTACAGAAGAAGCATTTCACAAAATTGTTTGATATATATTTTTGCTATTTAGTTTTTATTATCTTTTCTTCCACTCAATATATGTTAAGCAATATGTACTTTGATTACATTTTATATATGTATGTATTAGTTAATCATGTCTTTGTTTTTATTTATTTTTGTACAGAACTCACTACATAGTAAAGTTTTAGGTATAAAAGTGATTAGTTGGGTGCATTCGATTTGTTTGGCAGGTGTCCACTTTTGGTTTACAGCATAAGAAAATTCTTAAAATATTACATTGATATTACAGATTTTTGCACAATTTCATTTTAACCTTGTTGTCTTTTATGGACGAATACTATCTACGGTGATGTAATCAATTTATTTAATGAATTGTAAATATTGATATAGCGATGCAACATTACTTTTCCCCCTCCTGTTTCAAACGCATTTCCTGCAATAGTTTTCGAAAATGTTCAAAACAAACTTACTTATTTGAATACTTTCAAATAGACATAGACGTCCTGAACACAAGATTATTCATTATGATATTGTTGAAATTGATTCTCAACTCTACAAATAAATCACTTTCTTTGATTCTGAAAATCCTAGTGGAAGGAAGCTTATAGGACTAGTTTTTTTGTGTTATGGAATTGTCCGTGGTTAGTTACAAGGTACAAATTGCCTTTTGCACTTTTTTGTTGTGCTTTTTGAATGATACTGTGGTGTTATAAAATATCATTCCATGTACTGATGAAATAAATAATATGCTTTGTGTGTTCAATGTTATTCAGTTTATCCAATGGTAATCTAAAATCTTCATTAAGCTCTCAAGAGTGTAAAGCACATTTTAGCGAAATTGGAAATGAAAATAATAAGATCTGTGTAAAAGGTATCCTTTCTCCATATACATTCTTTAAGGTAAATTTTTTGTGCTGCTGACAGTGTGCACGGTGAAAGTATAAAAGGCATTTAGGAATTTAAAATTAGAAGGAAATTAGTTTTCATTATTATATTTCATTATATTACTTTTGGACTTACATTATTACTTTTTTATTAGCTTAGTGAAATTTTATTTATTTTCCTTTTTAATTGATTCATTTCAGTTCTATCTTTACTCGGCAATGGTTAAACTTGTTGGTTGTATGCAAACCGCTTTTGAAACATTTTATTGGACTAGCCGCTGGGATATTTATTTCTATTGTACGTATGTATTGATATTTTTATGTTTTTTTATTTACTCGATGCGTATGTTGTGTTACACTGTCTTAGAGTTAGAGCATGTTACGATTATGTTTACGTCTATGGATAAACGCTGCTTACAAAAAAAAAAAGAAAAACACATTCCCACAAACTTAAAAACGGACAATGTATACATAAAAATAAAAAAATATAAAATAAAATTATAAATATGAAATTATATGGTCATTGTGCTGGGTTTAGACAAATATTAATAGCAGTCGCAATAATTTGTGTTGTTCCTGCGAAGAGAAGAACTGCAGCTATTTTTTTAAATTCAAACACCAAAAACTATTTATTTAATTTATGTTTAAAAACGTGATTAGTCTTAGCTGATTTCAAAACTGAAAATTAATAATCTGGAAGTTAGTTTCAGGACAAATAGGAAAAGTTTGCTCGCTCTCTTACTTTCTGTGTGTATTTTATTGTATTGGTTAATATGTGTAGGTACTTAAAATGATATTTACATTACATTATTAATATTTATAAGTATAAATTAAATTACAAAATATGATTGTTTCAGGAACCTGTTTCAATGTGTAATAATATACAGTTAACTTACTTTTACTTTTAAATTGATTATTTCTTTTATGGGTTTCGTGTCAAGTTTTTCTTGTATGTAATGTTCTTCCAAAAATAATTTCATTGTATGTATGTATATATAATGAAAAAAATCATTTATTTGGTTGTATGTGTATGGATAATATGTAATAATTGATGGTTCCTCATATTAGGATCTATTGTATGAATGAATGTATGTATAGTTTTGCCGGTATAGATTTTGGTATTGGGCCATTCGATTTGTAAAGGAGCCATACGATTTATGTCGCAAGGCGAGCTCGTTGCTTACGAACAAAATCGACCGCCAATTTATCATTAATGCGTGACTCTAGAATTTGTAATATAGGGTGATCTGTAATGGAAAAATAAGAAAGATAAGATTTTAATAAATTTTTTAAATGCAAATTAAGAAACAACGCAATGTTTTATGGAAATCTCTATAACGGTGAAGTTTACTAAAACGTTGTTTATGGTAAATTTGCAGCCCGTGGAGTTCGAATGAAACAAATTTTATACGGAAACTTGCATTCCTAAGGACGTTATGTGGGTTAAAAACGCCAAAAAACTGTGTTTTAGGGATCGTCGTGAATATTGTTTCAACGGTCTTCTATATGTATACAGAAATCTTCTATGACAAATTTGTAGCCCTCAAAAGTCTACGCCACATAAATTCTGCTCAAAAATATGGTTGAGAAAAAATCTGAAATCTTTAGAAAAAAAGTTGCTATAACCAAAACTGAGAATTTACGGGAACGGGCACGTGGGGCCTTTGAAGACCCCATGAGCACATGTCCCGTTGTCCTTAATTTCTGTGCAACGAACGTGGTAGCCACAGTCCATGTCGAGATCTATTTATCTCGGCTGTTCGTGCATATCTTTACTCTTTTTTCATTGCGTCATTCCACACTGTACGGAAGATCGAGGTAAGCCTCATTCCATTTTTGGCTACATTGAATGTAAAGGAAGATATTATACCATGGACCAACTGGAAGTAAATGGTCCTGGCTTGAAAAATTCACACAAAAAGCTTCTAATTTTGTCCTTTATATTGCTGCGATAGCTTCTTTTTACATACACAGGCCGATAAACCCACGGTAGCGAATCTGAAAAAGGGAGTTTACAATATTTTACAATTTTGGCTCCACTAATTCTTACCATCGATTATTCTAGATCAGATAGACAAAATATTAAATCGCAGAGGCATATGGAAAGAGAAAGAGTTGAAGACAAGTCCACAAGCACTGGAAAATCCAGAAATTTTTTCTCATAGTTATCTTCACTACTTAGTCTAAGAAAAATGGCATATTTGGTCGGCAAAAATCCTAATCCTACATCGGAAATTTTTTTGGATTATGTTTGGGAATGGCCCCAGATTATGGCATTAAAAGTCCCAACCAATTGGGGGTCCGCAACCTTAAAAAAGGGGGAAAGGGGGCATTTTTTCGTTTTTTTTTTTGTGATTATTTCAAAAACGGCAAGAGATGCAGACAAATGGTCTGAGGAAGAAAAAAACTACACAAAATTATCTTTTCAATGATATGTAAAACATTAAAGTTTAATTGATTATTTCGGCGTTAGACTAGAAAATAAATTAGAATATTTCCATTTTAAACTATTTTTAAAAGCTCCACAACTTTTGAAAGAATGCAAGTTCAGCCGTAAAATTTTGTATAAGTATTCACAATAAGTTTAAGATCATTTAAAGGTAAACATTGAGTCGCTCCGGTCAAGCACCTCCATTTGAATCTGTCGAAACGTCATGTTCATAACTCCCCCCCCCCCAAACTTGGAGCATAGTGCTAGATTTTGGTTTGTTGCGATTGGAGGTCATTGTCACCACACCCACCAAAAATCAACTCATTCGAATAAAAACAAAGGGTATCTCCCATACAAAGTGACCCAAGACAACTTTGTTCTACAGTTTATAAAATGAGTAGTACGTAGAACAAAAACTCCTGATGGGTCACTTTGTATGGGAGATACCCTTAGTTTTTGACCGAATGAGCTGATTTTTGGTGGGTGCGGTGACTATGACCTCCAATTTAAATGGGGGGATAATGGGCGGTCCTTGACCGGAGCGACTCAATGAGTGCATTCAGCGAACGAAATTCACTGGATATGCTACAAGAATTACCCGCCACCGACCTTTTCCTCCGCTGAAAAGCCTTCACGCGGAATGAGAATCTAATTGGAAGAGCACTTTTCTGCTACATTTTTCGTTCGCTGAATGCACTCAATGTTTACTTTAAAATGATCTTGACTTATTGTGAATACTTATAAATATACATTACGGCTAAACTTTCAAAAGTTATGGAGCTTTTAAAAAAGGTCTAAACTAAAAATATTCTAATTTATTTTTTTTTAGGCTAGCGCCGGAATATTTAATCCCCATCATCTGGGGACCATCCCCAACCATAATCAAAAAAAAAATCCGATGTAGGATTGTTGCGGTTCGATGGCCATATTTTGGTCCAATTTTCTTAGACTATACTGCAGCAATGATGCGTTCGTCTAGTCCAGGGCAGAGGATCAAAATAGTAAAAACGTTGACCGCTGCAATCGTTCGAATTGTTTACGGTTTGCAGTATGTACAACAAGTACACAAGTATTGTGAATAATTGGATTGAAAATGTTTAAGAACACATCAAAGTTCTCTTATAAATTTGTGTGTGTTTTTTTTTTTTACATTTTAATACATGCTCCATGGTATGTCTCGGGTCAATAAAATTTTGGGTCTAAAAATACCCGACGTACCCGTATGCGTTGACCGCAGGATGTGACTGGCGAATGGATAAAACCTAACAATATATTTAAGTCCATAGCGGTCCGTGCGCGAACCAACAAGGGCTTTCTCCGTACAATCAATTTATTTTTACTTGGGAATTTTCGTTAATATTTTCATAACGATATTACCCAAGTAGCACAAACGAGTTGTAAAACGGTTATATAACTGAAATACAACCATGGTTATATGACAATATGTATTGTTAGGAAAATGGTTGTAAAAACGTTTGCCAAACCGTAAAAAAGAGGTTTTTGCCTGGCTATAAACGTAACATTATTGTTGTAATGTCGTTGTCTTTCAGACAGTATTGTTGTAAAATCGTCGTGAATATAACTACAATTTCGTATGCTACAAAATTAAAAATTTCATACTTTTTCTTTTTTAGAATTGACCATTTTATTTATCTTAAATATTTTTTATCTCAGACATACATATTATAACATTTTATACCTTTTTATCCAAAGAAATAAAACTTTTATCAATTTGCCTCAAGCTGGAATCGAACCTGGTCCTCTTGCGTGCTAGTCTGTCACCATTGCCATTGCGCCAGAAGGGAAATACTTCTCATGTTCTCTAAATCTGAAATACTTCACGCGCAATGCATGGCGGTCGCAAGATTGATTCTCGATCATGCGATGTTTTATTTTTATTTTTTTCATATGCCAAAAATTCTATTAATATAATTCCTTTATGCTATTTGTTTCCGTTTAGCGCTGGGAGGCTTTGTATCCAATATAATTGCAAATATCAAAAAGATACTTTCGGTTCAAATTCTAACAATTGTGTTATATATTAAACCACGTTGTATTTGTAACAATTACGTTATTTTATAACAAAATTGTCCAAAGAACAGCAATTGAGTCAAATTTTAAACAATAATATTACAAAGACAACATAAAGGTTTTCTGGAGAACAAATTGTCCCTAATGAAACCATCTAGTTAATTTTGCAGCAATTTTTTAAGTTTAGACTCAAACAAAATGCTCACTTTTGTAACTATAACCCATATTGTTGATTATTTAACTAAAATATAACCCAAAATCGGGTTGTATATCTAACCAAGGTTATTTTGTGCTGCTTGGGTAATGTCAATAGTTGTCTACAACAAATTTGTATCTTGGCTGGCTTTTCCAATAAAATGCTAAAAGTCTTCTATAAGTGTCCCAAAATGTCATCTAGAGGTGTCCCAAAAATGGAGCTACGTTCGGCCAAACTTTTAAATTATCAGGTTTCCTGGAAATATGTTTTGAAATATCGCTATAACGGTACTCTGGCGCGAAAAAAAATCGCCGTCGATGAGTTCTCCCCAAATGGGCCTACGCTGAATCAAACGTGCCAAATGCAGGTTTTCTGGAATATCTCTATAATGGGATAAATTGGTTCTTTTAACCTCCAAATAAATGCTAAAATGCTAAAAGATCAATAGGGACTTTTATAAGCTTCAAATTCATCACAGGTGTCTTTCTCATTTAATGTATCGTTATACTCCCGTGGGTACTTTTGGCATTTTATTGGTAAACCAACCAATTTGTTGTATATTACCTTTGAGACGGAGATATTCACGGAATTCCCCAAAGATAATTTTATTGTAAGTTGTCTCAGGATGTCCCACAACTTTTTCTTGATTGTGCACTGCTCATAACAAAAAAGAGACACTTACCTTTTCATGTTTTAAGTTTACCGTCTGTTTAAAGATCAAGCCGCGATAACGGGCATAGAAAGTATGTATGGTCTTGGTTAGGTGGGGTGACCCTTACTTTGTTGTGAGTAGTATTATATAAAATACGCAAGTGTCACATAATATTTAAAATATTTTCCGTAGATACCGTCACAATTGACCCTACTCTCCCCTCCCGATTTGGCGTTGTGCACCAGTTTTCAGGGGTTTCAGGGGTTCAGTCCTCCTCCGAAATTAAAGGATGATACTGTGAATACAAACCACATTGGCTTTTTTTAAATTATGAGTACCAGTACACAATTTGAAAAAGTGTGTAACGTCCGGATGGTTCGGTAAGCAGAACTATAGCTGCCGCAGGTTTTTTGGAAGGTATTTGTGAAAGTCTCGCTAACAGTTATTTATCGCTTTAATTTAAAGGGTTTTTGAACAGCTGCAGCTGGCGTCACCAAATCGTTTAATAAAAAAAATTAGACAACTTTGGCTAACTCTGTCTTCTTAACTCATCTTTAGACTACAACATATTATAGGCTTAAAATGCGCATTAAAACTAAACTAAAGATTTCAATTTTTGTTAATCGCAGATTTATGTTCCAAATATTGGTTTATTATTTTTTTCATTTTGTGTGTTTTTACTGTTTGAAAACATTAAAAAAAGGTATCGAAAACAATGTCTGGGTTTATTTCAAGCAAGTACTTTACAGTTGTGTGATGATATCTTATGGTACCAAGTAACATTGATTTTGCATTCATACATTTAAATTACTATACTAATTTGTAATGTTCAAGTTCAGTTCCCATCAATTTTTTGAATAAAATATGTAATTTGTTGTGTGATGTGAGTCTCAGTACGAAGCTTTAACAACGAGGACTAGTTTTTAGTGATTTTGATCATACCATCATTAAAATTGGTGAAATCGTTAATTTAGTTGACTTTACCGCTCAGAGCATTACTTACAGATTTGCCTGCAAAAATAAAAGGCTCCACGAAGAGAAAAATGCCTCGTATCGAATTTTCAACTGAGAAAACAAAGGCTATTTTGTCCGCAAGCCTCATAAGTTCTACATAGGCCAAAAATAAACAGGCGAAAGTATTCATTTGAAACCTACAGTCAAACACGATGTTGGTAGCATTATTTTGTTGATTTGCCCTAACCGAACAAACGATCACAGCAGACTACAATTGATCACGAAATTTGGAAGTGGAATTTACTTGAGAAAGGGTTCATTGCATAAAGAATGGCTCTAATAAAATAGTTGACATATTATACAGGCCATGATGATGGCTTCAAATTGTATGTACTTGTATGTTACTAAATATTTCGAATACACTATCCGAAAACGGGCAAGATCCAACAAAACGGTTTTAAACCTGCATTAACTAAGGAATGGGCCAAAATCACTCTGGAAGGTACACAAATCAAGTCGATTCAATGCACAACTGGTCGGTACCCAAAAGAGCGTTCAAACTAAAATGTGAATTATTATACCCTATACCCATAAGATGGTATAGGGTATATTGTTTTTGTTACGCCGATATTATGTAACACCTCAAAGGAGCCATCGGAGGTATGGCAAAGTATGTATATATATAAATGATCAGGGTCGGTCCCTGAATCGAATAAGCCATATCTGTCTGTCTGTCTGTCCGTGTGTCTGTCTGTTAGCACGATAACTCCCGAAATAATGAGCTAGCGGTTTGAAATTTTAGTCAAATGTTTGTTTTGCTAAAATCTTGGACGGTATTGAAAATGGGCCAAATCAGACCACGGGTTCCCCTACCTCCCATACAAACTACCCCTCCTTGATATTTTAATTCGGCCATAACTTTCGGTAGAATATCGCTATCGACTTGAAATTCTCATTCTGACATATACTTTGAGTTGATGGAAAGTGGAGTAGGTCCGACTACCCCTACCTCTACTTCCCCTACAAATTATATTCAGCCATATCTTTTGATAGAATGTCACGAAAAACTTCAAATTAGTATCAAATTGTAGCCGTTGGATGTCTTGACAAGGTAATAAAGATGTGTCAGGTCCGACCCATCTACCCCTCCCTCCCGCACAAAAAATATGAAATGGAATATTTTGGGTTTTGCGTGCCTTCTAGGTCTGTACATGGGTATACACTCATCGTGCTATTCGCACGATTAGAGCTCGGTCTCGTTGTTCTTGTGCTTTTAAACCTAATTTAGATATTGGTTGACTTGCCCTGTTTGAAATAAGTTGTGATAAAGTTTTTATTTCTTTTTGATCTTTTAGCAGTTCAGAAAGGTGTGAAACCAGCTGCTGCCCGCTTTATAAGTGGCTAGCATAGTTTCTTTATCTTTGCCCAGGTGCTACTAGCCAGTGCTTTGCGCAATTTATTCCTACTGCGCATCTTTTCACATACTGCTGGAGCGTGATGAGCTGACGTCATCATATTCAAAGTCCGAGAATTTTACGGTTAGCTACAGCACGAACAGGATTGTTGCCAATACTTACATCAACCGCGCCCACCGACAATTAATTAGTAAAAAATGTCGTAGAAGATTTGAACGCTGAGATGATGAGATTTCCGCTTTGAAGAAAATGCGAATAATCGCGCTAAATAGCGAGTAATGAGGAGGCGCATATCATCTTTACCCTCTCCCGTGGCGAAAACGGTGCAATCGTCCTCATGGGAAATCATTTCGATTCCTTCCGATGGTGTAGGAAGGCCGTTTGCCTCGAAACTCAGTGAAGGGATGTGGACCAACTAGATAGCTCCAACGTATCTTTTCTGCAGGAACATGCATATTCAACTGAATGGCGAGAAGCATCGAATGATTGAACTTATCAAACGCATAATTAAATTGCCACTCCACTACTGAGACTGATCGATTCAATAATGGCGCCGGATAATGAGGCGTCCGTGTTAGATGGCGGCAGGATTACCGAGATTCTACTTTGTGTCCCTATAAATAAGACTATTAATCTGCGTTGAGAAAATTTGAATTTGAAATTTGAATGTGTCTCTATAAATTAGACTATTAATCTGCGTTGAGAAAATTTGAATATCCTCCAGTTTAGTTTTAATGGACGTTTAAAATTCTTCATAGCAACTGGTTGAAATAAGCTGTGACCCACTATAGATCTGGCCAGTGAAAAAAAAACAGAAGAATGAAATGACATCGACCTCACACTTCATGATATCCTCAAAAATTGTGTTTTACATACAAGACGTAGGTACGCCCGAAAAAAACTTTTAGCCCGAGGAGAGCGAAAGGTATCCGAATTTCGGCCAACACTTTAAAACAAATTTTGAAAATCGATTCAAGTTTTTGTGCAAAAACTAATTGTGTGCAAAAAATAATTAAGGAAAGTTAAGGAAAATTTCTGATTTTTTTATTAAAAGGTGTGAAGTCAAGGAAATGAGCATGTCTATTTTTAGCCTACTATACAAGTGGATCTAATTCAAAAATTGGATCAGGAGTTCCAAAATAAGTTCATTTCTTCGATAATAGTATTAAGAACCAGGGGCGAACCAAGGTGGGGATTAGGGGGGGGATAAAACACCCCCCGAAATTATGAAACCGATTTTTCAAAAGTATTAGTTTAAACAAAATTTACACAACATAACTATACTGAAATAACAAATAAGTGATGATTTTCAGACTCAAGATCAGATTGCAAAATGTGGTGGAGATTTTTTTTTATCTTTTTTTGGGTGCTGAGCTTGAAACTGGGGCTTCCCACCAACATTTAGGTGCAAAATAGGGCCAAAACCGCAAAAAACCGGAATTTTTCGGAGTTTTTTTTTGGCTTACAACTTTGAAGCTGCACATTTCTCCGAAAACCTGTCCATAAACATGTCAGAGAAAACATGATTGAGGGTCCAACGCGACATTAATCTTTAAAATGCGTTATAATGCGTTATGCGGTATCGCTACAATTGATAGTATTTTTTTTGCGTTTTTTTTGCGTTTTTTTTGCGATTTTGGCCCTCTTTCGGAACGAATTTTTGGTAGGAAGCTACGGATTCGGGCTTAGCACCCCAAAATACACAAAGAACAAAAAAATGCAACTTTTGCGACCAAAAATTTAATTAATAATATGGAACTATGTTAAAAATGGCAAAGTTAAATTATTAATCATAGTAATACCGCTCAACGGATTTATAATATTTATGTCTCTTTGGACGCGTAATCATGTTCTCTCTAACATATTCATGAATAGGAGCCAAAAACCAGAGAAACAGCGATCATTTAGGGGTTTTTCGCGAAACAGGGTCAAGTTCCACAACGAAATTTTGGTGGGATTCGTGCTCACCACAAAAAAAAAAACAAGATACACATATAGTTGCGAATTATTTTTAAAGTTTTAAATAATGCGAAACAATAAAAATAGAAAAGAAGATTAGATACATTCAGTGAATAGTTCTTGTTTAGGGTCATATTGTAATTCGCGAGTTTCAAAAAGCACAACAATATACAAATTTCTCATAGCGACCGTTCAAAATTAGGTAAAACATGTCTTCATTTTGTAGGACCTAAATGAATGTAAAAAAAAATTGAATTAATTTGCAAGAAATGTAATAAGGTTATTCCGTCTAAAAAATTTCGTAACAATCGGTTACCAAAATCAGTTATTTCCAAAAGGGAGTATATTAAAAAAAAAGAACTTAAATTTATTTGATGAAAATCAACTTTAAATATTTTAAACTAAATTTTTATGGAATTTAGAAGATATAAAAACAATTATCTTAAGGTTAAGGTCTGAAAATATTTAAAGCGTATGATTTTACGAGTCACCTGCATACACAAACCTCCCCCCGAAATAAATTCCTGGGTTCGCCCCTGTTAAGAACTAACCATGGATTGTTAGAAAAGTCTATGTATACAGGGTGTCCGGAAACTGCCGCATAAACGCACCGGATTATGATTTCTCAGTTAATTTCCAGCAAAAAAGTTGTAACAAACATACCCCTTCAGCTTAACCCTTTAGCTGCCACAGGCATTTAAAGATTAAAAAAAAATCATTTTCTTGCACGACTTAAAGCCTAATAGATCCAAAGCTAGACCAGCTAGAATAGTGAAATATAATGATTATTACAGCCAACAAATTTACCTATAAAATAAAACTAACCAAACTAAAATCGGATGAGAGGTTTGGTTTTTACAGAGCTTCAAAGTAAAATTTGCGTGATTTGACCCAAAAACAGTATTTTTTCCCATCTCAATATTCTTCAACTTCTGCCAAGGTGAGGTGCTTGTACGATTCTTTTAAAAATTGGCGCATAGTCTTACAATCATATCTTTCTTACATACCAAAATTAACCCTAGTTTTCTGCACTTAAGGTACTAAAACTGTTAGAAATAATAAAGCTAGAATAAAATGTTGTAAAAACGATATGATTGTAAGATTATGCGCCAATTTTTAAAAGAATCGTACAAGTACCTCTCCTTGGCAGAAGTTGGAGAAAATTGAGATGGAAAAAAAGATTGTTTTTGGGTCAAATCACACAAATTTTACTTTGAAGCTCTGTAAAAACCAAACCTCTTATCCGATTTTAGTGTGGTTAGTTTTATTTTATAGGTCAATTTGTTGGCTGTAATAATCATTTGATTTCACTATTCTAGCTGGTCTAGATTTGGAGATATTAGGCTTTAAGTCGTGCATGAAAATGATTTTTTCAAAAATCTTTAAATGCCTGTGGCAGCTAAAAGGTTAAGCTGAGGGGGTATGTTCGTTACAACTTTTTTGCTGAAAATCACATGAGGAATCACAATCCGGTGCGTTTATGCGGCAGTTTCCGGACACCCTGTATAGCTTAGATAAAAATACGCAATTCGAATAAAGTGTATTCGCCCTTGAATTATTCGCATGTTTTTTCCTCAATTTATTAAGTAATAGCAGGACAAAAATGCAATGAAACTCGCTGCTAAGGTTTTCACACTTGTACTTAATCTGGCCAGATTACGTAATCTGCGGTGTGGTGTGGTGAGTATAAAAATGTATGGAATTTGACAGCTCAAATTAAGTAATTTGCACAGATTACGTATTGTGGCCGTAAGTGTGAAAACCTCTAGACACTTTGTGAAAATGAAAGAATGAAACTATAAATTTAAGAGAAAAATCTATGTGTGTATAGCATCTCAAAACAAGCCCACTTAAAAATTTCTATAGTCTGTCAATAACAATGGGAAAAAATGTTTTGATTATTAGAAAATTATAATATACAGTTAGTAGAATGTTTCTATAAAGAAATTTTTTTTCTGAAAAATAATATTTTGGAACATTACGCTATCAGCTCTCGAAAGAAGAATTTCTTCTTCTTTTCATGGACACTAGCGACACTTACCTTACCATCCACCATATAACGGACAATATTTGAAACACTAAAGTTCTCCTTATGAGAACGGATAGCAGAACAAGCCATTTTTTTAACTCTGAAGTACCCTCTTCGGTACCGCATTAAAAGGCATATATTTTTCTGTGTGATATTACTTTTACGCAACTATATGTGACTATATGAATATTCATATTCAATAAAACTCAATCATAAAAATAATATACGTTTCATCCATTTCAATAAGGTATTATCCATAACATTTCTCGCCAATTTTAATTAGTTGCAATCAAAGGATCGGGAATTCAAAATCAGCAATCAATATTTGCCAGATATACAACATGAAAATTAGAGAAGCTTAATTAGAATTGTTCATTTTGATTCGAATCACTACATAGCTCTGAGATTTTCAATTGAAATTCATATTTACGCATTTTGTATTCATTTATGATGCCTACACATGGTAATGAAAATGTGTTATTCTCATATTATTCGAATGCGTATTTAACATGCAGAATATTATGTGTAAATGTATACATATTTATATGTACATATTTACGGACAGATATAGGAATACATGATATGGAAATCTGAAATTTGAGATCACAAACATGATGCAAATATAATATCTAAATTTCTGTCTTGGGAGTGTTTAAATATTTTGAACATGACATATTCATGACAGTTGATGAATGTAATGAAGCAACAAGATTTGTTGTAATTGAAGAGGTGGTAAACGGTTCTAGATAAAATAACAGAAAAACCATTGTTTGCCATTTTATTGGGGAAATTTGTAAAACGTCTTAGCAAGTGATAAACTTTAGTCTAGTCTAGTTCCAGGAGTAATACATCTTAAAATTTCTAAGGAACTTTCTTATCCAGAATGTAAAAAAAATATTCTGGCTGTGTAATGACAGTTTTGTCGATAAACAAATAGCTTGGATTTCTTTCAATGTTGTTTAACTCATTGCCGGACACAACGCCAAAATTTGACACGATTTGTATGGTCAAATGCTCAAAATTGGACGTCTATAGACGTTGTGTCCGGGAAAGTGTTAATATTCATCAATTTTTCCAACCTTAAGACTGTCCGTTTCTACGTTGCTTTCGAATCACGTTGTAGATCAGGAGAGATCGAATTAAATTACAGATCGAGCATCGAGTTCTTTGAACAAGGTTGCTCCTACTGTGAAGTGCTATTTCCTCTTGATAATAATTAATCCTTAGATAACCTTTTACTTAACCCAAGAATAAAACAATTTTCATGGAACACCTTTGAGTCACCCACCACCTTAGGTTCATTACATCGAATCCCATATAATATTCTGATATGTAACACCCTGTTATACAAAACTCTTCAATGCTGAAATTTTGTTACGAAATTCCTTTCTTAACATACACAATAAATTTGGATTTTCGTCATCCCTGCTGCTTCCTTGTATGATATTCTCATATATGTATTAATACCATAAATGTTAAAAAATATTCTGTCAACATTATTTACGTTGCGAAAAATAATAGCAAATTTGAATGTCGGCTCCTATTTGCAAGCTAATAAATTCTCGCATTACCACAAGTCATTTTGTGTACATCTTCAACGTGGGAAGTACGCATTCTTTTTGCTCGCTTTACCCCAAATTGAAACCAATTGAAAGTGAAAAAAAAAAAACAGAAAAAATAAACAAGAAAAATAATAACAATATCCTGGAAACCAACGACACGATACCTTGCGTATGTATGTACTTACTTTTGTCATGTTGTTGCATCAACGGCAAATCCACTTGCTTGAGTCCATGAAAATTCTCCACGCTCGTACTGTAATCGGCGACACCGGGTATATTTCCCAGGGCCAAAAACGCTTCACCCGCAAAATCGTTCGACGTAAGGACATCGTGATCCATCACGGTAAAAGCAATCATCGCGCCTTCACTCAAACATTGCTCCAAGGTGACGGAAAATTCGAAGCATTCATCAAAGTTGGGATTCAACGTTTTCTGCGTGGGCGAAAAATAAACAAGATGAGAGAGAAACACACGATGATCAGGTAAAAATGAGACGATTATGTTGATATTATAATTTTCCGCTAAAAATAATGTGTATATGTATCCGTGTGTAATACTACCGGCGAAAGAACACATGCGGAAGGATACGGTCGACTATACGAAGCTGGATCAATCACGTGAAATGTAATAAACGTTTCTCTAAAGACTCTTGCAAAGTGCGAACAAAATTATATTTTAGACTTTATCTTAAAATGATCAAGATCAAATTTTAAACGATGATGTATGAGCATGTATTTACGTACTGCAAAAGTCGAGGCGGACGTGTATTGATTTATTGATTCCTGTGTAATATCACAAGGGAAAAATTAAATTTGTAAAAAACAACAACTCGAGTGAATTTTGTAGGATGACATCCGGACTTTAATGCCAGAGGGTTGTTTTTCAATCACATTTCCATTTGAATATTGAAGTAAAGGGAGTAGGATCATTTAATTCTATTTTGGGAAATACGCAAATATGTGGGCAAAGAGAGAAACTCTAGTAAAACGAGAACGAAGGTAATTTCGGGCCCGGTTAAAATTTGGAAACCCTTTCTTTCGGGCTAATAATATCTCGGCCATCTCTATGACTTGTGTTCCGATTCCGTTCGTTCCTACAGATAGTTCTTGTAACTTGCTTTTTGGATGTGGTTTCGATTTCAACCAATTAAAGCGTGCCCATAGATCCCGTCGATTTTGTTGAAATTTTATCAGGGAGTTACAATTGGTCAAATCAAGAAATTTGCAAAATTTCAGACAGCTGCGTGCGTGGTATTTAAATGCCCTATAGACTTTAATGAGTTCTCAATGTATTCTTCTACATACTTCTTCTTCCTCCTTGCCTCCTTCTTTATACCGCACCATAGTTTCGCGTTGCTCGACCTGCGGTGTAGGCACATCGCCCGTTTCGGCGGTGATATCTCAGCATATTTCTGCAGGCAGCTCTATCTTGAATCGTGTCATCGCCGAGACCAATGCGCTGTTGTTGCTTTTTCATTTAACATTGACAGATCTCAATCTATTCTATACGAATGAAAACATGATAGACAAGATGTTTTCAGAGATTATGTTCAGAAACGTCAATAAAGCGCTAGAATCAACATTTATTTATCTTTTTTATTTAATATGAGTCACATGTGTCTCATAGAAAAAAAAGTTCAGAATGAGACGGTGGGTGTAATGATGTCAAAAATGGTCAGGCAGTGAACGTGTATTTCCTGACGTTCCTACCAGTTCATGTCTGTGAGGCATATGCGTCTCACAAAACACAGGAATTTCAACTCCAACAAATTTTGTTACTTATGAAACAGTGCTCTAAAGACTCTGCTAGCTAGCGTGAGGCTTTTCGATAGCTTCATAGTCGCCACGGAAAGGAAATGCTTTTGGAATATCCATAAAACTTCAAATCAAAAAGGCAAAAAATCACTTTAGAAGAAGTAAAGAAGATTAACACCAAAAATCTATAAAATGAAAATCGTCCCGCGAGGCCCTTACAATAACCCTCCGACGTCGCGACACACAGTTTGGGCACTCCTGACCTAACCAAAGACGGCCACAACTTTCTCTGGACAGGCCTATTTTGTTGAGTTGATTGTGTAACCCAAAATTACGTGGAGCATCCAAATTATATGATTTCTGTTTTTTACAAGGTTAGCGTTCGAGTAGCTGAAGTGGCAAACTAGTAATAGTTATAATTAGCTGCAAACCCCCACTACCTAAGGCTAAGGTACGAGGACTAAAGACTACATCAATTGACAAAAGCGTACAAGACTAGTAAGAATAAATTTTGTCTAGTAAGTTGACGAGCTTTTTTATGGCCATCGACCCAGTAAATACACACGGAGTGAAAAAAAAACACTCACTGGCACTTTGATCTCCTTATCGCTATGCAAGATCCATGCAGCTAAGAGGGTGAAAGCTTGCACTTCCTATCGCGGCCGGGTCTTCGCCCCGGAACCACCCATGCATTTTATGCATGGCCAAGAGCCGCACACCCTCCTCGACACATACAGGAAACAAAAGTTGCATCACATCTTTTTTACACTATCGGGGCAACCCATGCTGGCCCAGTTGCTCCAAATTCTACTTATACGCGCCGGCATCGAAATAAATCCTGGTCCATGGATGTGCTGCGTCTGTGGTAAGAGGATTTATTCTAACGTACAATCCTCAGTGCAGTGCTCATGCTGTATGGAATGGTGCCATTTCAAAAATTGTTCTGGGCTCAACAAGACGGATTTACGATCAACAACAACGATCAGCACCTTCATAGCACCAAATTGCAGAATCTGTGGCCAACAGTCTTCATCGACCTCACAACAACCTACGAATCAGGGCCAACAATCATCACCTGTCACCCCCACAGTCTCTGCACACCACACAGCACCAGACACACTCTTACACCAGCACCACCACTGCAAGTTGCAAACTACTCCACCACAAAGATAGTTCAACTAAATTGTAATGGTCTACAACATAAAATTGTTGAGATCACTGACTTTATGGACAGACATCACATCCTAGTTGCTGCAATCCAAGAAACCAAACTAAATGCCGATTCATCGCTAAATTCTTACGGAGGCTTCAACATCATCCGACGCGATCGACCCACTGGCTCAGGAGGAGGTTTGGCTTTCTTGATACATAACTCGCTGCCATATTCATTAATCGATATCGCTGCCGCCGATACCACAACAGAATTACAAGCGATATCAATCCGGTCGGGAAATGTTGATATAGATATTCTCAATATCTATATACCACCAGCATCAAGTTGTCCCACTGGTTTCCAGGCCAACATTTCCCCCCTACTCACCGGGCGATATCGCCTATTACTGGGCGATTTCAATGCTCACCATGATTTATGGCACTCAAACCTCAACAACGACACCAGAGGCAACCACATTGCAAACCAACTAGATGATTCCGATTTCTGTCCATTGAATGACGACTCACCAACCCGCATTGCAGGATCATGCAGAAGCTCGCCTGACATATCCATCGCCAGCCCTGGGCTCATAAACAGCATTACTTGGGAACCGTTCATAACTTTCTCGTCAGACCATTTGCCTATTGTCCTCACGATTGATAAACCGTCTCAGTTTACGTACACTGAGAAGAAGACATATTCGAATTTCAGCAAAGCCGACTGGATTGGCTTCCAAACCTATACAAATGAAGCGTTTTCTGCCCTTCCAACCCCTACTGACGTACGTACTGCTGAAAAAAACCTGAGACGGATTATCCAGAATGCAGCCAAAAGATACATTCCAGCGGGCCGCATCCCAATCATGAGACCGCATTTCCCATCATCTGCTGCAGATTTGGCAAAAACGAGAGATGAACTCCGAACAGCAGACCCAAATGATCCTCGCATCGGCGATCTCAACAACATTATAACCCAGCAAGTCAACGACCACAGGAAACAGTTATGGAATTCGCATTTAAAAACATGCCACGTAAAATCCGGCGTAAGCAACCTTTGGAGAACGGTACGTGCTCTATCAAACCCCACAAAACCCAAAGGTAAGGTAGCTATAAAATTCGGTGATAACACACACAACAACGACGACAAATGCGCTCACAAATTTAACCAACAATTCGTCGAACATCCCGAAAAAGATAAGCTCAAGCGCAAAATTACCAGAGCTATCCGAAACAGCACCACTGACCAACACCTCCAGGTTACCTCAAACGAAGTCAAGCTTGCAATCAAAAATGCGAAAAACTCCAAAGCGTACGGACTAGACGGTATTGCCATGATTATGCTCAAACACATCGACTCTCCGGCCATTGAGTATATCACTGCTACGATGAACCTGTCGCTGAAAACCTTCATCATACCCGAGCTATGGAAAAAAGGCCGTATCACTCCCATACCGAAGCCAGGCATACTCTAGCAGAATCATACCGTCCAATAACGCTACTGTCCCCCGTGACCAAAATACTTGAGGCACTAGTGTTGCCTAAACTCTTGGAGCACGTCCAGCTTGCCAATCATCAACACGGTTTCCGGAAAATGCATAGCACTACAACCGCTATAGACAGGATTACCTCCAACATTTTCAATGGACTCAATCAGCCGAAACCCTGCAAGCGCACTATCCTCGTAGCTCTCGATTTGTCAAAAGCATTTGACACTGTTAACCACACAGTACTTTTGACAGACCTACGCAACACTACTCCTCCATATATCCACAAATGGATCGCGAATTACCTTGCCGGTCGTCAATCCTGCACCGAGTTTAGGAATGGGAAGTCCAAACTCAGGAAAATTAAACAAGGCGTTCCACAGGGCGGAGTCTTATCTCCCACCCTCTTCAACCTTTACATGTCAGGACTGCCCACACCACCTACGGGACTCGAAATCATCTCTTATGCTGACTGTACCATCATGGCGACAGGCAACGACATTCCCGAAATGTGCGACCACATCAACGAATACCTGCTGACACTCAACGACTTCATTGTGAGTAAAGGCTTGAAGCTCTCAGCACCAAAGTCCTCCGCCACCTTATTCACCAGCTTCAACCAGGAGTACAATATGCAACTCCCTATATCTATCGACACCAACGTCATCCCTACTATTCGGACTCCCAAGATCCTAGGTGTCACGATAGACAACTCCGGCAAATTTAACACACACGCTGAGAACATCTGCTCTAAACTCAGGAGCAGAAACAAAATTCTTAAAGCTCTTGCCGGTAGTACTTGGGGCACCGACAAAGAAACACTTCTGACTACCTATAAAGCCATCGGTCGCCCCCTAGTCAATTATGCAGCACCGACGTGGTCAAATGGTATCTGCAACACAAATTGGGGCCACATACAAATCTGCCAGAACACGCACTTCGCACCATCACCGGCTGTGTTAAGATGTCCTCAGTGGATCATCTGCACCAGGAGACTAAGATGATGACTTTGAGAAACCACAACGAACTTCTTACCAAACAGTATCTAGTCGGATGTTATCGTACAAATCACCCGAACAATGAACTCATGGACAAAACACCACCTCCACGACGAATAAGACGCTCTATCAGGGACAAAGAGCGCGAAGTCGAGCGATACAAAAAGGTTCCCTTCGATAACTCCGACTAAAAGGCGGCGATTGCAGACATACACACACAAGACGTTCGTAAAGCTACTCAAATCAAAGCCTCACAAATAATCGTGTACTTGGCACCAAACCTCCAGCCATATCTCCTGATGAAGAACAATTACCGAGAGCTACACGCACCACCTTAGCTCAGCTCCGATCCGGTTGGTGCCCGCGACTAAATTCCTATTTATCGCGTATAAATAATGAAGTTGCAAACACCTGCCCAGCCTGCGGAACCAGTCCACACGATGTAGACCACATTTTCGATTGTCCAGCTGCTCCCACGCAACTTACACCACTTGCGTTATGGTTACAACCATTCGAAGCAGCTTTCTTTCTAAACCTCGACCTTGAGGATGGAATGCCCACCATCTTCGAATAAATATGATGCAACTAATTAAGCGTTTCCTGTCTGTGCCGCTAATACAACAACAACAAAGCTTGCACTTTTTGTGGGATCTTTACTTCCAAACGGCGATGGCTAGGACTCTCAAACCCGCAAATTTCGAAGAATTCGGAAATTTGGCATAGAAATGCGATTGTCTCGCTTATTATTGCAGCTTAGGCGGTCAAAAGTTACACCTTTTGTGGGATCTTTGGGCGACTCTAACTTCCAGACGGTGATATCTAGGACTCTCTTCACTCTCGCCAAGTATACTACAGTAGTGGCTAGAGTAATCCACCCTGTAGACAACCCTTTATAACGTTGAATATATATATATATGTATATATGTACTTTGTAATTTAGTGTATAAAGGACTTACGTCCGTATATTAATAAATAAATAAATATATTTTCCTTGCGACAAAACCTTTTTCGATTTCCAAGAAAGAATATGATGCAATTTATGTATTCTCTATGGTTCTTCCAATAATTGAAACGACGAGATTTTGCTGCACATTCACTGTTTAATTATCTTTCACGTAAACAAATTGAGTGATCTAGAAGATTAGTCCCTTCCATTACACTTCTGAGTATCATGAGGGATTTGGGTAAATCCCTAGTAGTTGCATTGACACACCTATGCAGGTGGTATAGGAGAAAACGATTGGATGACCTCCCAATCGGTCTGAAAGAGAGCAGAAAGCACGTCATCAATACCAGCTGCTTTGAGAGAATTAGTCCGGGATAGCCTAGTGTTCGGATCGGGTGATTTCTGCTCGAAAGGACCCTGAGAGGTGCGTGCTGCTGTTGCTGTTTGTTTCCCCTTATTTGGAACGTAGTGGCTCTTTTATGGATTTAAGGTTTAATTATTTGTGGTTAGCTCTATGTCGATATATACAATATTTTACATATACAATATGAATAATATTCACTATAACGCTAAATTCTCCTTTAGAATTAAAGTGTGGGGTTGACTGATATTGACATTAACCCCATTTTCATTCAAAGTATTTGGCAGAATAGGACTCCAAAGCTCTCTTTTTATTTTAACGATTTTCATTGACTTACCTTATGTACATTCGTTTGTTGCTCTGCACAATGTAAAAACACGCGACGCGGGAGCAATTCAATAATCACAAAAGGATCACTAAAACCATTCGGATCCAGCGGAATGATATCACGAGCATGCAGTACTTCCACGCACAAAGAATCATGATTGAAATACGCTCGAACCGCAAGCACTCCATACGGACCGGGAAGTAGTGCCATAATCTGTTCCTGCAGGCGTTGCATATAAAATAAGTCTATCAGCTTTTCTGTTTCCGTCTTATGATATTGAAGTCGCTGCTCCACTCGCCAGTAGGCCTCCGAATGTAGCATCTCCATGGACAGTCCCAATCCTTCGGCATTGAAGAAATCAACCAATAGCTGAAGCGCTTCATGCAGACGATCGTGAAAATTCGACGGTCTATCACCATCCGCGCCTGTATCCATCTGACGTGAAAGCTCATTCAGTACAGTGTTCCAGATAAGTGTTAGGGCGCGATTGAAATTTTTAGTAAGTAGAGCACTATTTAAGGCAGAAAGGTGAACGTCTAAGTATTCTAGAAGAGGAACGATAGCTTGATTTGTCGGAAGCGAGTCAGGTGACCAGGCCAAATGAAAGACAGCTTTTTGCAAGGGTACTTGCATCAATGGGGCTAATTTCGATAAAACTCTTTCTGCTCTCGTCACTAATTGTGTTAGGCTAGACTCCAGTAATGCTTCGGCATTGTCATGTAATAATTGACCGTCGGGCCTAAAGTCCGATAATGCTCTTCTAACATACTCCAAATTATTTACCGTTACGCACATATCGTCCGACGTACGAAATGGTCCCGTTTGTTCATAATATCCACTATCCGCTAATGCCTGATGTATTAAGTCGCTATAGTGCATGGCCGCCGAACATGCAGCATCTATCAATAATGCCTCGAAATGCGGAGCCGTATTTAAATCCGGCCATTGAAGCATTTTCCAAAATTCACGTATCTGGTAGAAACAAGAGGCCGTGTCAACCGAGGACGTACTATGCCGGACAATTCTCTGTCCTTCACAAATTTGATCTAATGATATTGCGGCTCTCACTCTTTGCAATGCACGTGCCTTGCTAACAATCAACCAACGTTCCACGACGGGCATAAACCATTCGTGGTAATTTTGAAGTGCTAAAGGATTTTCCGGTGGTTGTGGCATAACTGAGAGATGTTGTTTAAGCGTTGAGAATTCCTGTAGAAGGACAACGGGAGAAATGTCCATTACAAGTTAACATAATTGTAGGAAATCGGAGAGGATAATGAATAAATGTGGTTCATTGTAATTGTAGATATGCTCACCTGCAGTGCCAAGTAAATTTCAAAAGGTCGAATATCAACAGGTTCTTTGTCTCCATCTAAAATTACGAATTGACTTAGAGATGTGCCTGGTATTTGGCCGGTTTCCATCCGGGAAGTTACTTCCTCGGCGACGATTGCATCGAATTGTTTGTAAATTATGCTAAAATATTGGATACCGTTGGTGCTGTAAGTAATAAAATAAATATATAATTTTATATTTCAATTTAAGCCGCCAAATAACAAAAACTCCTAAATACTTACGAATCAAAGTGCGGATGATAATATGTCAATCCTAGTTGTAAATCAGCTATTAAAGTAGTTGTGAAATTGACTAGAGGATTTTGTGAGCGTTGCGACTCACGTAAAAAATGCTGCGCCCATTGGACCGAGCCCTTACGTAGCGAACCGACAATTTCGCCTCGCACTCCCTTATTGAACGGACACACTTGTCGAAAGGCTTTCATGTTGCCCAGCATGCCGAGACATCGCAACAAGAACTCTAAACGGATAAGCGACGGAGGATGCAATGCCGGAAATACGTCGCGATGTCTCCTAATTTGATTAAGTGATTTCTCAACGAATCCCGTCATGGCTTCAGCCAACCATTGCTCCATTTCCCTCGATAAAACTTCCTGATTTGGTTGATTCCATAATTTATCTACGTCTATTAATATACGGTGTAAAAACTTTGGATCGATTGGTGTCGAGCGATTTAAACGTACGGCAGCGACAAACCTGAAACGACCATCAGATGATGATGAAGAAAAATGGTTTTGATACGAACGATTGCAAGAATATTAAATTAAGCGATGGGATATTTGCATGAATTGTGGAGGCACCGGCACGTCAAGGATGGAATTACAAATGCTCAAGTATATGTTTACATAAATGATGGATGATCTATTAAAGCTTTCGTTTAATTTTGATTGAATACTTGTTTATTCTATTCCGAATTTTATTTTTGCCAATATCCACACTGTTGAAATAAATTTGCATCCGCTGACAGTTAGGGGATTTACGTTAAATTAAATTTCAACAAAATTAATTCGAAATGGACAAATTACAAAATAATTACAAACCTAGCTAACGAACATTGTAAGTCCGACAAGTCTCCTTGAACAGCCATTTGATGCAGTATCGTGAGTGCAGGTCCGGGCAACTCGCCGTTCCACGTCCACGATGGTTCGTATGTGGACAGTTCGTGTGACATGAATACCATATGTAATTTCTCTGTTTTACTAATTTCGGCGGCAATGTCTTCTTCCGACGTACCATGGTCCTCGCGTGTTGACAGCCACATTTTTAATCGTATTCTACCCTGTACCGTACTCCTTTGACTACGTGCTTCCAGTTTGAACCAACCCTCCAGACCCGTAGAAGGGATATCTGACACCGGAATGTTAACACATCCCAGAAAGTCATCTTGTGATCCTTGCCGCGCCGACTGACAGACTTGCTTAAAAAATCGTCCTAAACCTCGTACACCCCGAACTTCGTTGAGATGGGAGACAGCGTCCAGCACACAACTTTCATCGTCATGGTCCCATATATCTAAATGAAATATGTCGGTGTTTATGTCATCTATGTCGCTGTGAAAAAGATAAACAGAAGTAGCGTGTTAGTAAATTGAGTCAACGTGAAGAGATTCTCTAAAATTCGAATCTGTTTGGAGTTCAGGATATCATTTAATGTAATTGTAAACCCATTGTATACCCAAAACAAAGAAGGCTGCTGGGTTCAAAAGAGCAGTCTAAAGGAAGCAGATGAAAAGTTGAATTTTCTGAGATTGAGTGTGCTGCTAAAAATTAACAATATGAATAGATTCGCTAGACTATATTAAAAATTTATGCATAAACTAAATACAATACGTGTAGATTTGTTAATCCATTGATTTCTTCAGTAATCAAACATTAGCTCGCATGAATAAAAAAACGCAATGCTTAATCCTTGGCTAAATTGTTCGATTTAAAGGTAAAATCTTAATTGTTTGCCTAGCACTAAGCATATCACTGTTTTATTCATACGACCTCGACCTTATATTTATATTTATTTATTTATTTAATTCAAGTACTGAACAGGAGGTACTCCCAATAATACCTACAGTAATTATACATAAAATATTGTAAGGAATGAAAAGAGCAAACAAAACAATGATAAAAAAAATACATAGTACATTAGGAAAAAAAAAATATAATTAACATACTGATAGAAAGAAAGAGGAAAATTAAAGAAACTAAAATACATACAATAATTCAGAGTTAGGGATTTTGGAAAGCAAAATTCTCTTCAATGCTGATAACGAAGAGGGTAAAGGACCAATCTCCAATAAATCATAATTTCTCATTAACCTAAGAAGCGGCGAATTGAAATTTCAATCATATTTAACCATATACATACATACATCCTTATCTCCTTAAAACATCGCATCCCTTCTCAGATTCCATTCAAATGAGACTGACAGCTGATTAGTTTGTTTGAATCCTATCTTACGAAATTCCAATTCATATTCGCTCAACTGTAAATGTGGTGGCTTATCAAAAGTCATACCATATTCAAGAATTTTCAATTGCCTTCATTAAGAATGTTTTTATCACGGCTTTTTTGTGTCGTGTGGGTCCGGGCAGGGTATGCTGGTGCTGCTGATTTGCTTAATTTTCGAATTGGTTTTGATCCTTTTAATCTGAACCTTTTTTGGTATATGATGGTGGTTTGATGCTGTCATTCAGTTATTAGATGACCCAATTTAATGTAAAAGTTATCAGAGACTGACCTTCGTCAGAATGAAAACAAAACTTTGAACTTTGATGATTAGCCTCTATCCATATTGCTGTGGATGTTTGTATGCGAAATTTTATGCTAATGTGAGATGAAAAATCATCGGAATTCATAATGTTGTTCGTTGGCACTGGGAAAATTGATGTTGTTGATTATTTCAGCATAAGATAAAGGAAATAATATGAATTTTGGATGAGGAGATGTTTGAAATACTTTAGAAAACAATAAACAGCAATGGGATAGGATGCAGAAAATTGTAAGGTGCTTGAAATTTAACTTTAACGCAATCATATGCCAGTATCATTTATACAATTCAACGCGCTTATTCCATCTTTAAAATACAGTAAAACTTCGTTATAACGCTCTTCTGTAGTCTAAGCCAAAAAAGCGCTATAACCGGGAAAACGTTATAGCCGGGAAGTCCAACAAATATACTTCATAGACGCATACACTTTTTAGGTGACAAAATTCATTATTCGATTGATACATGGAATGAACTAGTAAGGAAATGGCAATCAATTTATTACTGGTTTAAAAAAAAACATATATTTGTTTTTTGTTTTAGACTGGCAACAGGCTGCAGTAATACTGATGTTTGAAAGATCCTTCCTCTTTGTCCATGCTAAACGAAGTTGCTCGAATCTTCTTTATTGGGAAAAGAGCGTTATAACCGGGAAATAGTAACGTTATAAAGAATCGAAATTCCCTGTAATAAATGCTAATGGGACCGGGACCGAGAAAAAAGAGCGTTATAGCCGGGAAAGCGTTATATCCGGGAGCGTTATAACGAAGTTTTACTGTAATATTTTTTCTCTACCAAGATCTACCGAATGCCAAAACTTTTGATAACAAAATGGTCTGAGCCCATTCTGTTTTTAGCTAAGGACATATTTTTAGTAGTCTAGTTGGTGTAGTAGTAAGTGTGCGCCTACGAAGTACAAGGTCGTGGGTTTGAGTCCCACCGTGTTCGAAAATATGATAGAGACCCTACACATTCAGATGTTTAATTTCTGAATAACAACGTCAATTAAAAGAATCGGTTAATGTGTAGTAGTAAAATTTCCAGCAATCATCCGGTTGAGTTGGCCGTAACCATGGTAGGTAACCATGGCCATGAAGAACATAAGAAATCGATATTCAGGTAGGTCCAGGCAGTGGCGCAACCACGGGAGGGGCTAAGGAGGCTAAAGCCCCTCCCAGACTCAGGAATTGGGAAATGACGAATTACAAATATGAGACAATTAAATTTCGTTGAAGATCCTAAAAAAATATGAATTCTTATTCTTGAAGCACATTCCTACATAGGTTATCCACCAGTTTACGACAGTCTTGCAAGTTGCAATATCAGAATTTTGCAATAAAGAGGAAGATAAACGCGCAGGTCAAATTGTGTAAATGCTTCGCAAAAATCCGACTGTTCCCATAAATTTTTACCGAGCTCCTAATATTTTCTAGCTATGATACAACAGCTGGATGATAATCGCATGCCAAAGAAAGTGATGAACGCACAACGAATTGATGGAGCGAGGTTGCGTGGACGACCGAGAGCTCGCTGGGAGAACTCCGTAGGTGAAGACGCCCACCAGCTGCTGGGCTTCCGAAACTGGAGGACAAGGTCACGTTACCGCGACAATTGGAGGTCAACGATTCAGGCGGCCAAGGCCCGACGTCGGGCTATCGTGCCACATTGATGATGATGATACATATGTGATTATTCGGACTAAACATTTTAATTTTTCATTGCAATTGCATTGAGGCCGAAATTACGCTATCATAATCCAGGGATTCCGCGTGTGGCCGAACTAAAACATTCATTATCCGTAATTTACATCCAAAATTAATATGATAAAGTCCTGGCAGTGCTCCCACTGTCTATATCACCTGAGAAGATAAAGGTTTCCTGAACTGGAGACATTGAACATTAGCCTAATTTCGGTCCGCATTTTGTTTGTGCCTAAATTCTTCTTTTTCTTGTGTAGTATCCAACATTCACAAATGATCTAGTTGCGGGACCATTTTTCACCTTACTCGTTCTCGTTCTAGGAACGTGTGATAATTACCGCCCTAACGATATTCAACGAAGCGACGATTATAGAATCTTCCTATCCGCATCCGAACATTTTTGATTTAACATTTTCTTGGTCCTAAAATTCCGTTAGAATCAGGAACATGTGTCCATGTGCTTCAGTTTACGATATGTTTCTGTTTTGCAAAGAAGAGCTCAAAGCATCACCGTATAGCGTCTTCTTCCTTGTTTCCCTAGGCCGCCCACACGGTCAATCCGAATCAATTTTTTTTATTTCCGTTCTGTTAAAATCGAAGAAAATGTATATGAATCCGACGAAGCCTTAAGGTGCGTTGTGCTACACGCGGCCGCACGACTGCGACTCGTTAATCTATATATATAAAAATGGACGTGTATTTGTGTCTGTTGCCAGTAAACTTCTAAACCACTGGACCGATTTTGATGATTCTTTTTTTATTTTATCCGTCTTACATTGGAGAAGGTTTATGGACCAAAAATTTTTTTAAAATATCAAAGGAAGTGGCGGTAAATATCGAAATTTCATTTTTGTGAGAGTAAGTGATTAAACCTACTCGATTCATACGCTTCAAATTTTTATACGTGTACTAAATGAAATCGAACCGGCTTAAGGATATGATCTTTTCGAAACGGCTGGACTGATTTTTATGAAATTTTGTATATATCCTTGCTAGGTATGGTAATCCGTCGTAAATTATATTTCATGCCCCGAAGTGCCCTCCTCTTCTTTTTATCGTTATTTTACTATTTTGTACAGTAAGTGATTAAACCTATTCGATTCATACGCTTTAAATTTTTATACGTGTACTAAATGAAATCGAACAGGCTTAAGGATATGATCCTTCCTCTTATATATAAAATTCTCCTCAAAAAGTTTGTTTTACAAACTCCTTCGAAACGGCTGGACCGATTTTTATGAAGTTTTGTATATATCCTTGCTAGGTATGGTAATCGGTCGTAAACTATATTTCATGCCCCGAAGTGCCCCCTCTTCTTTTTAGTATTTTGTACAGTAAGTGATTAAGCCTACTCGATTCATTCGCTTTAAATTTTAAATGAAATCGAACCGGCTTAAGGATATGATAGAAATATGATGACATGACGTAGTATAATGGAGGCATAATCTTCTATCTATCTATCTTCTATCTATATATATACAAATGAATGTGTATTTGTTTCTGTTACCATAGTAAACGTCTAAACCACTGGACAGATTTGGATGATTCTTTTTTTGTTTTATCCGTCTTACGTTGGAGAAGGTTTATGGACCAAAAATAAATATCAAAGTTCCGCAATCCTTTGGAGCGACACTATCGAGGTGTCGCCGGACTCGCCACAAAATTGTCTAAAGGATAATTGGACCCTTTTCCACAATTAGAGCACAGGGTGGTCGGAAAGCCGTCGATATCTCCGATAAATTGTATTCAAGGTGACAACGTTTTTATGTACATACATCCTGGATATTGTCACAGCCATTTCACAATCAACTTCGTACTATTTCGGAAATCCGTCGATATCTTCGCAATCCTTTGGCGGAGTGACACGATTGAGGTGTCGCCGGACTCGCCACAAAATTGCCTAAAGGGTCATCGGAACCTCTTCTCCGGTCAGTGCACAGGGTGTTCAGAGATAACCTTCAACCTGGATGTTGGCCATCTCCGCAATCCTTTGGCGGAGCGACACTATTGAGGTGTCGCTGGACTCGCCACAAAATTGCCTAAAGAGTAATTGGACCCTCTTCCCCAATTAGAGCACAGGGTGGTCGGAAGTCCGTCGATATTTCCGATAAATTGCATTCAAGGTGACTACGTTTTTACGTACATACATCCTATATGTTGTCACAGCAATTTCACAATCAACTTCGTACTACTTCAGAAATCCTTTAGCGGAGTGACACGATTGAGGTGTCGCCGGACTCGCCACAACATTGGCGTTATCTGACCCTTTTCTCCGAACAGTACAGAGGGTGGTCAACGATAACCGTCAACCTGGATGTATGATGGTTTCTGGGTTAGTATGAACAGTTTTCGATAGGTGGCGCGCGCACATTTTAGTAAGCTTGGTGAAAAGTGAGTAAATGAGCGTGCTTCGTGATTATAGCAATAAAAATGTGTGATGTGTGCTTAATTCTTCACATTAAACTGAAATATATAATTTAAATTTAGTTTTTGATTATGCCTCCCAAACGACAATCTATCGGTCGATCAGCATCGAGTATTTCTTTAATTTACTATCTTGGAATCAGTAATACTAATTAATGATTTTCAAAATAACTTACGCTAATAATAACACTCCCAATATTTTTGAAGGGCAAGTGCAGTCTGATCAGTCAGTCAGGGGGTTGAGTATGATGTTGTTGCCTTGAAGTAGTGGCGCGACGCAAATTATTTATCGCTTTGTTTACATATCCACTTTAGTTTCATCATCGATACGTTGATTACAATAAATTATAATTAACAGGTTGATTGGCATTCAAAAACGCTCATAAGGTTAAATTAGTGTCAAGTTGTGAGCGAAGCGAACAACGCGAGCGTAGCGAGCACTAGATAAGAGAGCGAGCGAAGCGAGCTCTCTCAGTAAGTTCCATATAAAAACTCGTTTCTCTCTCATTTTAAAAACGAGTTTTTATATGGAATGAGCGAGTCGCAGTCGTGCGGCCGCGTCTAGCACAACGTACCTTTATACCGCACCATGTCGTCGCGTCGCTCGGCCTGCGGTGTATGCACATGTCCCGTTTTAGCGGTAATGTCTTAGCCTACCGTATAGTGTCATTACTGGAAAATAGCACCCAACTAGCGAAGGCAAATCCATAGCAACAAAAAACATTGTTGTTGGACGGTGGATGTAGCATGCTCTAAAAATGATTTGAGTTATCCACCGTCCAGTTTGTCCATAGTGGGACAGCACAAGTATGCCTACTCCAACAGAGTTGCGGCACACAGAGTGCATTTCGAACGGTGGATAACTCAAATCATTTTTTGAGCATGCTACATCCACCGTCCAACAACAATGTTTTTTGTTGCTTTTGTTTGAACCCGTTCCTGACACATAGCCAGAAACGCGGCCGTGTCGAATCGATGGCTAGCCTTTGCCTAGCCCCATTTAACATGATTCGATGCCAGGGTGTATTTCAGGTCCCAGATAAGAGGATCGTACACCTTTGCTTGGTTGAGTCCGATAATGCCTCTCCTGGTATACACGGGAACACGCTGAAGAAGTACAGCACGGTGATGGTATTGTGAATGTGAATAAGACGTTCCGTAGGAAAGGCACTGGTAAAGGCACTGCCGGTTATTCACCGAAGTCAGCCAGCTCAACTAGTGCTGTACCCTGGAGAGAATTGATTACAATCCCTATTCCCGTTGAGTGTTTCGGACCACAAATTTAAAAAGAAACTTTTGGAGGGCCATTTTGGTGATTGTATTATACCGCAGTTATTTCAATTTGTCCCAATTAATAGCATTAATTAAGTTTACAATTGAATATGAATGGATGGCAATCTTGTTAGTCTGCGGTTCCGAATAGATCGACGCTGCACATACCTCACATGCCTATCTCCAGCTAAGCTAAAATGTAAGCCCTTTTAGTCGCCTCCTTCTCTGCACACAGCAGTGCGTGAAAAATTCGGGTTGTCTACGTTACCCCGCCCATCATATTTCCGTTTTTCATGCCGACATTCATTATCCCGCCAGTTAAACATCCCGTTCGCTCGCGCGATTTATGAAAGAATACGAATAGGATTCACACTTCCTATACATGATTTACTAAAACCTGAATTTGATTAATAATTGTACCATATTGTACTCCATTTTGAATAATGCAAGTACATTCTATGATGCATTTTGAATTTGATGACATACGTTTAACTCTATACTATCCAGGGTTTTGACTGGATTTATTTTAATCAAGTCCAGGATTTGTTTGTAGTTTGTATCGGCTATTACTTTCAATTGCGGGATTTTGAAAAGCGCCACTACATTTAAAATAATGGGTCTCCTCGCATTGGGATACTTAAGTCTCGGAATCCCACGGATCATGTGACTTTATTTGATAAATAGGTGGTCTGGTCTTTCGGTAGTCGAGATTTAAGTACCACCCTATTGATATGCAGGGTGTCCGGAAACTACCGCATAAACACACCGAAAAATTATTCCTCACGTGATTTCCAGCAAAAAGGTTGTACGGAAAATACTCCCAATTCTTAACCCTTTACTTTTCACTATTCACTAGGGGGATACTTAAACAGCGGAGTTTCTAGTGGGCGAGAGTTTGATGTGGTGAAATTTTAAGTGGCTGGGTTTAGAAATGTCGGAATTTTTGGTAAAAGCGGGATTATGAACGGGCAAGATTTTGTTTTTCGGGATTAGGTAGGTATCCAAAAATTAATATTAATATTCCCTAATGCCAACTAGTAAAATGTAGAGAATTTAATACGTTCACTGTCTATATTAGTCACAGTTGAATGCAGCACTCCTCCCTGTTCACGTCTATGATTCACATTTGACTCATGAGACAAAGGAAGAACAAAAGATTTTCGGAAGGCAAACGTAGAATGGTCGACGAAAAAGGGTCAGGCAGTGTTAATTAGCTGATTACATTGATGTCTAACATTTTCAATTAAAAGTATTCCTGTGTGTGTTACAAAACAGGTTGATAGCGTAAATTGATATTACTTTAAAAATACCGAGCGTACAGAGGGCAGTGCCCGCAATACTAGTTTTTTTTTAGAATTTTAATGCATAGTGAATATTTTTTTCACATATATTTTATAAGCAATAAATAAGAATTGTGCACAACATTAATGAAATGCTTCCTGTAAATCTTTTTTGGATTGGTCTAATTAAAAGTGTAACAGGATGAAACGCGTTTATTTAGAGCAATCGCACTTAGGTCAGAACCACAGAACGCGTAAAAGTCTTCGTTCCAAAGCATTCTGTCCAGTTTCAATCCAAAGGCGATGTGTTTTCAGAATTGATAAGAACTTACGACTTAAATTGACGCATACTCGTATCTGAAAATTACATTTCTTACTACCCGCATGCAAATGGATTTCTTAACACACCCTGACTTGAAGGGTCCTTTTCCCGTGAAAACCATGAAACAACGTACTTCACGTCACTATCACTACGTTAAAAAAAACCTTTAGCCTTTAAGTACCGACATCCAGTTTTTGGTGCATAAGTACCGACACTGGGTCTGACAGAACCGGCGAAAATTGTCGATATAATTTTAACTTTTTTGTAAATTTTCGTAAAAAACATTATTTTATCCCTAAAATTCATGGTTTGTCCAACAAAAAAATAAGATTATCCAAAATTTCGAAACACATTTTAATATAAAAATAAAAAATTGAGCATAGGTTAATTGCAGAATTGTAATTGCACTCAATTTTGTTATATTAAGAGTTAGTTTCGGGGTGTCATTTGGAAAGCACCAAGGTGTCAGGAAAAGGAGGTAGTTTAGTTATAAATGTAATAATAAAACAACGAACCATTTGCAAGGTGTAAAGTCCAAAGTGTCTTTTTACCCTGTACTAAAAGTCGCGAAATCATCGTAGAAAACGTGTCGAGCCAAATAAAGTGCTTCCGCACTCAAACGATTTTTCGCAATATCCTTTTAAATCGTTTTATTACAGTTTCATGCTTCACTTCCGTGTGTCATTGTCAAACCACTTGAAAATTTTATTTGTTTGAGTTACTTTACTACATCATAACAATTAGGTCAATTTCGAGTGTCTGCCACGATTTAATTAAAGGCTTGTTTCTCTGTGTAGAAGCGGCCGCGGTGTGCGCTGATGTTCTCTTTCACTTTCACGACTCGACTACTCGAAATACTACACAAACCATATTCTGTTTGACGATGCCTACATAATACAACTTGATTCATCAGAATAAACACCGAGACGCCATTGTTTGCTTGTGATTTGTGGAATTTAATTAAAAGTTTACCTGATACACATTTTCCACGCAACTTGTTGATGGGTGAACTTTTCATTTCATTTTCACGGTGAACGAACGTTGAGTGCTCGTTATTTATGAACATACGACAATTTCTTTTGTTTTTAAGGAAAAAACTGAGGGAAGTGGAGTTTGTTTGACGAGGAAAAGGCTTTTAACCAATTCGCGGAAAATAAAATCGATAGCACTCGCACAGAGGATGTGTGTTAAATTATGGAAAAATTTAGATCGAGAAGAAAGAGATTATGCATTATGTAAAGAGTATGTGAGCATTTGAATGTTACGTATGTACTTATGTACTAAAATTTATTATCATGGATTGTATATTATATGTATACAACAAACAAATTGAGGTTCAAACCCCCTCCGAAATTAATTGATGATATAGAGATGAAGAATACGATCTTTGACTTTGTTCTAAAATATGAGTATGTACTGAGGGTACATTCTGTAAGGGGATAATCGCCATCGCCAATGGCGATAATCGAAAGTGATGGCCTCGTCGGGCGACAATTTATTAATGGGTTTTTACGTGTGTATGAAAGAGATAGCTACTACTACCCAGAGGTCGAAAAGCGACAGAGCTTTTTTTTGGGATCATCTAAGGCAACGGTTCTTAACCGGTGGTCCGCGGACCACTAGTGGTCCCTGAAGCGAACCTAGGTGGTCCGCGAAGCCTTGCTGTGGTTCCCTCATAATCCGATACGACAATAAATTCTCGAACTTTACGTAGCTCAATCTTAACTTTCTAAATGGAAACTTGAAGGTTGGAAGCGAATATGGGAGTCCGTTTTTGACTGAGGATGACAAACTGTTTTCATTGGGATTTTGACCGTTGTAGACTTTGTAAGATATTTAGTGTATCGTATTGATGAGTGTAGCTTATTACGATGGAATGAAATACCGTCAAAATTTGTTTTCTTTGCGTCTTTTTTATTAAATTAACGCTAATAGAATGCCTAAACAAGTGACGAACGTAATATAATTGCGATGTGCAAGAAAACGATGACGGCCGAGAGCTTGATAGGAATGTTTATTTTTGTGGAGTAGACGTGTCTTCATAGACTTGAGTTTCGCCATAATTGTATGAAAACGATTCAGGTGTTTAAGGTGATAAATATTTTGAAAATCTTTCTCTTCCGGCCAGACCATAATGGCAATTTATATTGCTGAATTAAGATAATTAAGCTATTATTGATCTTCGGTGGCACTTCTAAACAGGGTTCCGACCTACAACATTAACCAGCAATGCCATATTTATAGGAGTTTATGTAAAAATTGTTGTTCTCCCAGTAAAAAATGTAAGAAAGGGCTTTGTAATCTGATAACCAAAACTGGATTTAAAAATTATGAGCCATCTCTGGATGAAACAAACCGAAATATTGGGCAACACCATTTACGAAAACTAATGAGGATTTTGAAATTCAGACTTAGCAAAATTACACCCAGAGTCCTTTGTCGACTTTTTCTGGATGAATTTCTTAAAAGCAGCAATATCCGTTTGGCGTTATTTCCACATTTTTCTAATCGATCGATCGATCGTCAATTGACAAGAGAACAATAACTTGTGTTCTAAAGGTTAATTGAATTAGTTCTATTAGTTTCCCTATTGATATTACCAAGGTGCAGTACGGCCACCGCCAGAAGTAGTCTTCGGTACAAGATTTCATGATTTAAATCGTTCTTATCACATTTGCAATTTGGTGGTCCGCAACAACTAACGAGTTTAAACAAGTGGTCCCTCTTGTGCAAAAGGTTAAGAACCACTGATCTAAGGCGATAATCGCCCATAACTGTCGCCAATAGCGATGACCTTCTAGCGACAGCATTGTTACTGTCGCTATCATACGAAATTCGAAAAATAACGGAAATGGCTTGAGAGTTCATATAATTTCGACATTTTTTAAGTTGTTGGTGTGAAGGAATAAACAAAAGGGCGCTTTTGGAGGATTTGTGGAATTATGTATGATGTAATAACTTAATATTTTACTACAAAATTGAGGGAATGGACTAGTTAAAGAGGACAGGAGCGCTGCACTCTATGATCATGTAATATACATACATACATACATTTTATGCCTAGTTGCGGGTATAGATACGTGGATGATGCTAGTCATTTATACATAATGATTGCTATATGTATCTTTTGGTGCGTGAAATTGGCGTTGGCGTGAGGATGTACATTTTTTTAAAGGACATAGATGCGATAGTGGGTCTAGAATACTGAAATATTTAGTGAGGGTTAATTGTATTTACATTAGAGTAAATGTTAGTAAATTACGATTTTCCTTGACAGGGCGTGGGCATTGTATAGATTTGACACTATGGTTCGACAACCATGTCGAAGGAAGATAATATTTTCGAGTGGGCAATTGTCACTTGCTTGTTCGATGTCGACTTTTAGTTTTTTTCCCGTTTCATTTATTTTTATTTTATTTTTTTTTCAGTTTAGAATTACTAATTTATAAACTCCAGACAATCGCCGTTTGAAAAGAAATATTTCAAATTAACTAAAAATCATATGGAAAAAAAATAAGCTGCATGGCAGGAAAAGGATAACTGCGTGGTAATAGTTCATTTATATTTTTTGCCGATTTCTCTGGACTGATTTGATTTAAATCCGCTTTCTTAGCCAACCAATACCAATAAAAAAAGTGGTTACATGCAACTGTTTTTATGTGTAGTTCTACATAGGGCCATTTTTTCGTACATCTTATAGGCTGGTTAGTCTTATTGCCTAGAGAAGACACACACAATATTTAGAAAGCTTTTCCATTTTATTGAATGAAATTTTTGTTTATTTTGCATAGTTCTGCCATATTTTGATGATTACACCATCATCTTAGATTAAAAAAATCATTGCACGGTTTCATGCAACAGCGTAAATAAGCAAAAGATAACATAACTATGCAAAATAAACAAAAATGTCATTCAGTACAATGGAAAAGCTTTCTAAATATTGTTTGTGTCTTCTCTAGGCAATAAGACTAACCAGCCTATAAAATGTACGAAAAAATGGCCCATAATATATGAAAGATATTGTGGCAATACCGCTAACGCATCGAACAAATATCTTCATACACGCTCTTCCTAGAGACATACATTTTCATTTCGACAGATCCCCCGATCCCCGATCACCGAAATTACTGCAAAGGCGCGCGCGCCGAGTCAATTTTCAAAAGATGTTTCGCTAACTTGTCAACATATACAATAACCAATAATAACTTACAATGTTTCGCTCACAGTTCAAAGCTCTTCACCAAAGACACACTACCAATCCATGCTCTTCCAATTAGATTCTCATTCCGCGAGAAGGCTTTTCAGCGGAGGAAGAGGTCGGTGGCGGGTAATTCTTGTAGCATTTCCAGTGTTTTTGCAGTAAATTTCGTTCACTGATTGCACTCAATGAGTGCATTCAGCGAGCACATATTGTGATGTGCTACATATCCCCACCACAAGAAATTGGAAAACTGCTAAGTTTGTGTTCGCTGAATGGACTTGCTACATGAAACGTCAGTTCTCTCTAACCAGCTGATATATCCGCAGACATTGCGGCAATCAAAAATTCAAAAAACCTAAAACTGCAACTTTCCTTTCAAAATAAGTACTCTCATCGCACAATATGATAACGTTCACTAAAACCTGGCTCAGAAATGACATTTTTCTGCTGAACTGTGAATAAACAATTTCCAGTATTGATGGTCGAGCAGCTGTGCGTGACAGTTGATCGAGCAGTCCAAGTAGCAGCTACACATCTAAATGTAGCATTCCAATTCAACGCTAAATAGGGGAAATTTTCGATACATCGCATGTGGACCGATTAGCGGGTGAGTGGGACGCGGGGAGAGAACACTTTCCAGTAGCTCTTTCCAATATGTGCTCGCTGAATGCACTCATTATTTTCGCTCCTACAGATAGCTTTACTTCTGTCATCAAATAAAGCACACACCAACGAACCAAACATGAGCATAGTCAGACACACACACATCTAGATTGCATACACACATTCAAAAACATAAAGAAATTCCTTACGCTTTTCATATACCATGGAATCGATCGTACGATGGACGACAATATAAGTCCATTTTGGGAACTCGTCCATACGTACCATATGTACGTTTGCAATGCATGGTGTCGGATGACCCTAAAGTATCTATAATGCAAAAGCACATACATATATCTGTCTCTGTCACACGAAGCACAGCGAGCACAAAAACCATCTGTCGCCGTATACAAAGTGATGACCTTACATGATTCCAAAGGACGACACCTATCATTTTCATTGCACTGTCGCTTTGTTAATTTAGATGGAATTTACTTTTTGAAGGAAGGTTCCAAAGGTTCTGGTCTACATCAACGGTGTTTTGAAAATTTGGGGTACCTATAGGCTGGGTCGTTTGTATTCGCGAGATTTCGCTGAAGTTATCCAATAGGCAAATGGACGCGCAAAGCCCAAACCTTGGTCAGAGTATGCAGGCGACTTGTTGTCAGTTAAAAGCTCTGTTTACTATCGGAAAAAAATTCACTTCAGACGAATTATACTCGTATCCACTTATGCACGAGCATCGGTTCACTGTGAGTAATTTTCAATATCAAGATCAATTGTCGTTTTGCTGACACAATAAGAAGAAAACCAAGAGTAAGGGTTCACTTAGTTTGTCAAATAGCGCATAAACAAATTCTAGTTCCGGGCTGTGAGTAACGATGGTTTTGCAGTTACTGTAATTTCGCTCCTGAATTAAATTATTTTATTGAATGTGGCAATGCCATTATAAGTGACGTTTTGCGCGAATAAGCATTCCTTAAGTGACGACTATGAAATGATTAACTCATGTGAAGTTAGCCGCCTAATTCTTCGGATCGCTTTGGAAACGTTTGTGTGGGGGCGGCTACGTTTGTGCATGATTGTGCAACAAAAATTTTCGTTTGTGCATCGCTAATTATTTAATTATAGCACTTCGGAAAACTTCGAATGTGAAGTTAGCCGCCATTTTTTAAATATGGTCGGATAATTATAAATTTGGCATCAATCGATCGGAAATCGTTTGTGCATTGATTTTTGTGTTTGTGCATCCTGAAAACGCAAGGACGCAGGAGTAATTAAATAAAAACTCGCCTGGTTTGAATCTTTGCTAAGAGTGATATTGTGCACACAAACACTTCCTGTAAATATTACTTCAAATCACACCCGGAACCGTTTGTGTGGGGGCGGCTATGTTTTTGCATGATTGTGCGACAATAATTTTCGTTTGTGCATCGCCAATTATTTAATTATAGCTCTTCGGAAAACTTTTTAAACACGACTGGTTTGAATTTTAGCTAAGAGCGATATATTGTGAATACCAGATGTGAACCATTAAGCTCCATCCAGACTGGCTGCTGTCCAAACTGGCCGCCATTTGGTTGGCCGTCTTGTTTTGATATTCAATACGGCAACTCAATCATATGGCAGCTAACGCTTTGTGTGAAATTGAATAATTCTTCAAAAATAAAGTTTGGTTTTCGACCTCCATTTGGTAGCTAATGTAAATGCTAAGTAGTTAGAAAATCCCATTTAGAAGGCAGTATAGATGAGATGTCAAATGTCGTGCAGATCGTGTCATTACCGAGATCAATGCGTTGTTTTTTTCATGTAGCACATGTACGTTTACCGTACCGTAAGGGGGGGAAGATAAAGGTTGAAAGGCTCCGGCTAATTCCTATATCTTCTTCAGTTGTGGCATAACTGCGGACCCTTAGCTATGCGGGAGGAGTTTCATAGGGAGAACGGCTTCGGCCAATTCCTATGTCTCTCTACGGGGCGTTACTTTCTCGCATTATCCGAGTAACCGCTGCGCCTGAGCGCTGTATTAACATCTGCAGCGTCTCAGGTTACTTAATGTGATAGGTGACAGAAAACATTTAATTCAACCACTAAAGCAGCATCTTCGAAGCATGCCCATGATGGGCTTTACTCAACGATTAAACCCTATCATGGTTTAGCGATGTGCCGACAACTCATCCTAAGAAAAACTTCAAGTCAAGAAACCTGAAACAAAAGCCTCGGATTGGACGGATACAAAACAACGACGACCCCGCAAACGAACAACTGATTACTCTTTCGGATCCAGGAATGTACGCTATATAGATAGACCGGGGGCCTTAAGGGCCCTCCTGGATCAGGTTGAACAATACAAGCTGAGCATAGTTGCAATCCTGGAAACTAAATGGCTCAAGCGAGATTAACGACCTCAATTCGCACACTATTTTTACGAGTGGTAAAGAGGAGGGCAACAAGGAGTTTGGAGTAGCTTTCATCGTGAATAAGCAGCTCAAGGACCACGTTATCGGCTTCAAACCCATCAACGAGCGGCTATGTGCGATCCGCATTAAGACCCGTTTCGCTAATCTCTGGCTCATTAGTGCGCATGCCCCTACAGAAGTAAAAGAAGACGCGATTCAGGACGAGTTCTACAACGACCTAGAAACACTCTTCGACTCACTTCCATCGAACGGCGTCAAGCTGCTGCTAGGAGACTTTAACGCCAAGGTCGGAAACGAAAGCTGGCATAGGGGAACTACTGAAGGTCATAGCCTCCACGACGAAAACCACAACAACGGTCAGCGTCTTATCGACTTCGCGAGCGGCAGAGACCTGGTAATAAGCTCTACATGCTTCCCTCATCGACGAATCCATAAACAGACCTAGAAGTCTCCAGATGAGTACATCCTGAACCAGATCGACCACGTACTGATCAGCAGGAGATGGGCTTCTAATGTCCTAGTTGTTCGGTCCTATCGAGGAGCCAACTGCGATACCGATCACTATTTGGTGAAGACGACCTACAGGTGCAGAGCCTCTTCGGTGCACCTAACGAGAATCAACCCTGCCAAGATCTTCGAGGTTGACAATTTGATTGATGACGCCATGGCGGCTGCGTATACTACAGCACTTAAGGAAAAACTGTCGCCCATGCTTGATAACATCAATAATTTAGGCATCCATGAGTTCTGGGAGGAGCTCAAAGACAGCATCAAAGGAGTAGCAGAAGAGGTCGTGGGCTATAAAGGCCGGCGCAGACTGGTTCGACGACGAATGCAGGGCCTCGATTGAGGCGAAAAAAGAAGCCTTTCGCCAATACACACAACGCGCATCCAGAGCCAAGAAAGAAAGATACAACGAACTTCGGCGAGTATCTAATAGGTTAATTAAACGTAAGAAACGCAAACATTTTGACGAGCAGTTACAGCAAATAAACCAAAGATTAGCCAGTAAGAACATTAGACAGGCGTACAAACTTATAAATAATGTTAAGAACGGATATCAACCCAGAACAAGCCTATGTAAGGACAAGGATGGTAACATCATCAGCGACATCGAAAGCGGCAACAAACGATGGGCCTCGCATTTTGAAGAGCTCCTCAATGCACCATCAACATCCCCCGCGGAGCCAGCTCTTGAGCAGTTAGCCGAACCAGGCCCTCCCGTTCTACCCCCAACAGTAGACGAGGTGAGTCTTGCCATATAGTCGCTTCAAATTAATAAAGCGCCCGGCGCTGACGAGATCCCAGCAGAACTGCTGAAGCATGGTGGAACGTGCCTGACCAACGCTATACATGTGCTACTGCTGAAAATATGGAACGACGAGGTAATCCCCGAAGATTGGCGCAAAAGCATAATCTGCCCAATCCACAAAAATGGCGACAAGCTGAAGTGTGAGAATTACAGGGGCATATCATTAGTTTGTACGGCCTATAAGATATTATCTAATATTCTTGAAAAGAGAATTAATCCGTACGCAGGACGAATCATTGGCGAGTATCAAGGTGGCTTCAGACCTGGTCGCTCAACGACCGATCAGCTTTTCACAGTGAAGCTACTACTCCAAAAGTGCTGGGAATATAACATCGACGTATACCAAATCTTTGTCGACTTCAAGCAGGCATACGACAGTATCGATCGAAGTGTACTGTACAACATTATGCTGCATTTTGGTATACCGGCAAAGTTAGTGCGACTCACAAGGATGACGATGACTAATACCGTCTCGCAGGTCAGAATGCAGAACCGACTCACTGACCTATTTAAAACTCGTACTGGACTCAAGCAGGGCGACGGGCTTACGCCGACGCTCTTCAACCTTGCTTTGGAGTATGTAATTCGAGCCATATATATGGACAGCAGCGGAACGCTACTCATCAAGTCGACTCAATTAGTAGCGTACGGTACGCCGACGATATCAACATCATGTCTCGAAGGTTGGGTGATGCAGAAAGCCTTCTGCATAACCTCAATAACGCCGCAAAGGAAGTTGGACTACATATCAACGAAAGCAAAACAAAGGCCATGATGCACTCGAAAACACAAATTTACCTAGTGTTTCTGCCACGCCGATTGGACGAGTATATCCCCGACAAAACAGGGGTACCAATTTGGGGAGGGGAGGCTTAACATTTTTTTCTTGTTTTTGACTATAAATTCGGAGTTAGCAACCCAAAGAAGAATGGTCATTTGTGACCCAGCTCCGGCGCAAACGAAATATATCCCAGTTATTTTGTTATTTTATATACATGAATTATCAGGTTTTCTTTTTTCAGATTTCTGTGGCTAACTCATTATAAAATGAGTATATAACGGGTGGGCCTATTACAAGTTTGTTTTTAAAAATGCAATAAAATTAACAAAATTATTTTTTTTTTCAATGTCTTATGGCTTTATTAGAAAGTAAGTAAGCTCCCATTAATGATAGAACACAACTTCATTGAAGTGGCTGGCCTGGCTGGCGTCGCAGTGATTTTCAAGACCCTGTTGATGGTTTCGAGCTGTAGCTCATGGATTGCGTGGATGATATTGGCCTTAAGTGCTTGAATTGTTCTGGATTGTTGGCATAACATCGGTCCTTCACGTTTCCCCACAAAAAAAAAAGTCCAAAGGAGTCAAATCGCAGCTCCGAGGCGGCCTATTGACATCGCCAAGACGGCTGATAACACGATTTGTGAATTTGGTGCGTAAGAAATCGATTGTGGCATGGGCTGTGTGGCATGGCGCGCCATCCTGCATGAACCAGAAGTCGTCCAAATCCATGTCAATTTAATTTAAGTAAAAAAAAAGTCGGATAACATGGCTCTGTAACTGGCTTTGAGCTAGACAGCACTCACTTTGAAAATAAGTTTTCAATATTTCCCAACGTTTTTCAAGCGTAAAGCGACTCATTTCGTTGTGCGAAGGTATGATACTGAGTTTCTATAAAGATTTTGAGCGAAAAACAGCTGTCAGTGTCAAACTAATCTATGATTTAAAAACGAACTTTTAATTGGCCCACCCTGTAAATGAGTATAATGTAAATTACATCAAATATATCGAGCAACCAAAGCTGAAAATAGTACGAATACTAAAGACTTGGTCTATTGAAGGTTTAACAAAAGCATTCGCGTATGCTAGCTCGATACCTACTACTACTTGTATCTAATTCGCACTCTCCCTTAAAACGCGAGATATCTACAGATAGGGTTTCTACCTGCACTAGCGGACTTAGCGTGTTTGCGTTGCGTGGTGTTTTGTGTGTGAACATGCACTACGTAGTCGTCGGCGATATGTGCTTTCTGTACGTCTATTGGTAATCAGAAGGGATATTGTAGAACTTTTGTTACGCAACAAACAAACTTAGCCACTGATATTTAAAAAAAAAATATATCTAATAATTGATGTACATAAAATAACGAAATTCCTGAGATAGGTTTCGTTTGTGCCGGGACTGGGTAAATTTTGTATGGATCGTGACCATTTACCTAACATAATATTAACCCAAACACAATTACGCCATTAAATTTGAACAAAAATTTGGCCAAACTTCAGAAAAATTAGGGGAAAGCTGGATTTTTGTATGAGCCTTCCTTTCGAGGTCCCAAACAAGACCCTTAAAGTCCCCGCCTCTACGGACCCTCATAGCGCCCTTAGCATTACACGCATCAATCTGAAATTGGGATATTTAATTAAGCGTTGTACAAGCTGCAAATTCGACATATAACAATTTTCGATGCACGCTACCGTTATAGAGATTCCCCAGAAACTGCTTAATTGGTTGTTTGGACCCTCATAACTTCGTTAGGGGGCACCCAACTTTGGGGATTCTTGGCGTCTTACTAACAGCCACAGAAGCTACAGATTTCTCCTAGAAAACCTTAGGCGCCGTTAGGAGTGCCCGAAAGTACTCGGTCGTTCCATCGTTTATTGAGAAAGCACAATAGCTTCAAATTTGCCATACACCACTTTTTTGTATATGCTACCGTTATCGAAATATTCAAAAAAACCTGTTTTCGAGGGTCGAGCGGCACTCGTAGAGGCAGGGACTTTTAGGGTCTTGTATGGGACCTCAAAAGGAAGGCTCATGCAAAAATCCAGCTTTTTTCTGAAGTTTGGCCAAATTTTTGTTCAAATTTCGTGGCGTAATTGTGTTTGGGTTAATATTATGTTAGGTAAATTTGGGTTGCTAACTCCGAATTTAAGGCCAAAAACAAGAAAAAAAAATTTTAAGCCTCCCCACCCCAAATTGGTACTCCTGTTTTCTCGGGGAAATACTCGTCCAATCGGCGTGGCAGAAACACTAGGTAAATTTGGCGCGCTGACTCCGAATTTGAGGTTAAAAAGAAGAAAAAAATGTTAGGCTTCCCCGCCCCAAATTAGTACCCCTGATTTCTCGGGGAAATACTCGTCCTATTGGCGTGGCAGAAACACTAGGTAAATTTGGCGCGCTGATTCCGAATTTGAGGTCAAAAATAAGAAAAATAAATTGGGGTTGCCCACCCAGAATGGCACCCCTGTTTTCTCGTGGTAATAATATTTACAAATCTATAACACTATAACTTGTTGATAATCTCTCAATTTTAATACTAAGATTTCTTTCTTGCGGTGGAAGCTTTTCGCTTTTCATCACATTAACCGCAGTGTGAACATGCTGTTATTTCATTTCATTTTATTTTTCGCAAACGTATATGTGCTACATGAAAAAACAACTCATTTATCTCGGTAATGACACGATCTGTACGACATTTGACATCTCATCTATACTGCCTTCTAAATGGGATTTTCTAACTACTTAGCATTTACATTAGCTACCAAATGGAGGTCGAAAACCAAACTTTATTTTTGAAGAATTATTCAATTTCACACAAAGCGTTAGCTGCCATATGATTGAGTTGCCGTATTGAATATCAAAACAAGACGGCCAACCAAATGGCGGCCAGTTTGGACAGCAGCCAGTCTGAATGGAGCTTAATGGTTCACATCTGGTATTCACAATATATCGCTCTTAGCTAAAATTCAAACCAGTCGTGTTTAAAAAGTTTTCCGAAGAGCTATAATTAAATAATTGGCGATGCACAAACGAAAATTATTGTCGCACAATCATGCAAAAACATAGCCGCCCCCACACAAACGGTTCCGGGTGTGATTTGAAGTAATATTTACAGGAAGTGTTTGTGTTTACAATATCCCACTTAGCTAAGATTCAAACTTGGTTGGTTTTTACTTAATTACTCCTATGTCCTTGCGTTTCCAGGATGCACAAACGCAAAAAATCAATGCACAAACGATTGCCGATCGATTGATACCAAATTTATACTTATCCGGCCATATTTAAAAAATGGCGGCTAACTTCACATTCGAAGTTTTCCGAAGTGCTATAATTAAATAATTAGCGATGCACAAACGAAAATTATTGTTGCACAATCAAGCACACACGTAGCCGCCCCAACACAAACGGTTCCGGATGTGATTTGAAGTAATATTTACAGGAAGTGTTTGTGTGCACAATATCACTCTTAGCAAAGATTCAAACCAGGCGAGTTTTTATTTAATTACTCCTGCGTCCTTGCGTTTTCAGGATGCACAAACACAAAAATCAATGCACAAACGATTTCCGATCGATTGATGCCAAATTTATACTTATCCGACCATATTTAAAAAATGGCGGCTAACTTCACATTCGAAGTTTTCCGAAGTGCTATAATTAAATAATTAGCGATGCACAAACGAAAATTTTTGTTGCACAATCATGCACAAACGTAGCCGCCCCCACACAAACGTTTCCAAAGCGATTCGAAGAATTAGGCGGCTAACTTCACATGAGTAAATGATTAATGTGTATTTGTAGCGAATATTTCAAAAAGCGCCATTCCAATGTAATATCGTTCGTTATGCGGTGTGATTCAGCTGCTATGCGAAAGTACCGTATGTTATGTATTTATTGAATATGTTGTAATAAATCCTACAGATATCGCCTATCGTAAGTGAAAGCACACATCTGTTGGTTGTTTACATGATTATCCATTGAATAACATTTTCTAATCTTATTGAAACAAAACTGAACGTATGGTCCAACTATTGAAAAACGTTCAAGTATCTACCTATATATTTAACTCGTATATTGCCTTTTTTAAACAATTGTTCCCATCAACTACTGTCTTATTCCATGAAATTTTAGATTTTTTTTCTTGAATCTTAAGCTAGCAATTTAATGATGTCAACGCCAAAGGGCTCGACTTCGTCGAAAAATAATCCTCCTCAAAACTAGGGTACACATCGTGTCTCGACCGTCTCATTCGTTCCGAGGCAATTTTTCGCATCGTCCTCACAAAAATGCTCGACGGAATGCGACTTAAAGTTGTCGTCATGCATGGCCCAAGATTGATAGCTTCACTATGTAAAAGGATAAAATGGAATGAAGCTTATAATGGCCGTACTATGAAAACGTGTTGGGCTCGCTAACGGCGATAAAATTTATGTAGTTGAAATATATTTCGCTGAAGGCATGATCATATTTTTGATAGTAATGGCTCGTCCTTGCAATGTGCTCTTTTTCTTTCGTAGGTATTTTCTCATTTCCCCCGACTATACCTATATACAGAGTCCTGGCAGAGCCCAGTTAATAGCACTGTCGGGAATCAGGAAGGCTTTGTATTTATCCTGTCGTCGTCGTCGGTAAAAAACAGAGGCAATAGATTGTCATTCCGAACAAAAAGTTGTTCCTGTCGTAAAATATTAATACGACATTTTGTATGACTAGTTCTGAGCTAGTGTACGGAGTCATATAAATGGCTTGTTTTATGTCGCGAAATAAGTAGGAAGTTAAATTTTGAATTATGGTCTCATTTTGAAGCGGGATAGGTGTCTAGTTAGTTCGTCACTTTAAACTTTGTAGAAAATAGCAAAGAATAGAAAGTAGCAAAGTGGACTACTTGAATGATTTAATTAAAACAGGACGTGAAAAGTTCATTACCAATTTGGAACTGCTAACTTTATTATTTTATTATTTTTTTTCAGACTTCAAACTTGATAGATTTTAATAAATATTGCAACATTGCACAGCAAACCGAAATAATGTTTTACTCAATGAATGAGTATAGGCGAACTGCAATCTAAAAAGCGGAAATTGTAGTCGAGTTGAATTATAATCAGTAGTAAAAGGTAGATCACGCGCGGGTAACATTTATCGTTAAAGGTGACTAAGGTCGTCATGTTCGATTGTCCCTTCTTGAAATGTGTTTTAATAATATTTGTTACCTTTTCTATCAATATTTTGGGCGTCGACCATTTAAGCTGATGAGAAACCTTAATCGTTCCTGGGGCCTGACATTCTCGAATTGTGGCGTATGGTTTAAGAACCTTAGTTGTTAAAATCTGCCTTTATAATTTTTATCATCTTTTATATCAATATTTTTGGCGCGGGAAACCTTAATTGTTCCTTTCGATCCTAATTACATACTCCCACCTCCTATAAAGAACCTGACGAAGATCATGAAATTGAAAAAAAGTTGCCAGAAATTGGCCTGCGAACAATTTAAAGGTGGTCGTTTAGCGGATGAAATTTTCCACTTCTAATGTAAAACAAATCTACAAATTAATTTCAATTTTGGAAAGTTTTTTTTTTACTGTTAATCACTTTATTTCCATATTTCAATCATACGAATTGGTAAGGGACTTTTCTCAACTCAAATTAATAACACGTTTCTGCGGCAGTCATTTTCGGTAATTTTCTTTTCTGTGTAATTGAACATGTGCGGCACATACCCCCGGGGGCATGTCGCTAATGCATCAGATGAGCTCTCATATCCCGGAATTTAATTTTAATCGCTCAAAAACTAGATAAAATTCTTCCTTAGGTACAAACCTGTCTTCATATCAGCCAGGAGCCGATTCCAAGTAATTATAATAATAATTTTTTGGTTTTTTCCATCTGAGATTTGGCCAATATTGGACCATGTGACGCGAGCGTTCAGATATGTTAACACTAACAAAATATATTTGCGCTTTTCAATAGACTAGAAAATGAACACGATGCAACCAGAAATTAATTCTAACGGTGTTTTGTCTGGCACTGCACTAACAAGAAATACATGCCTCCGGGGGCATGTGCCGCATATGAGTAATTATTGATTACTCCTGTGCGGCATATGCCCCCGGGGGCATGTATTATGTTTCTATTAGGCGTGTTTTATTGTGCTCGGGTGTAGGTTAGTTTAGGGTAACTACATGGGGTTACAATAACAACATAACCCAAATAAACCCAGTAATGTATCGGGGGTACGTACTCTGACCAAAGTTAACCCGGAAGAATTGTTACAGATGTGACAACCAGAGGCGCTCTAACACGAAAAAGCATGAGCTAATGTACCAAAACCATTGGTTAAAGTTTACTGTGGGAGGTTGAGTGTTGCGATGTTCATTGTTGTTTTTGTAAGAGATGTTACTTTAGTGGCTATTTATTTATCACAACTTTTGAAACTTCAGCCTTTTACAAAGTTCATGGTTGGTGCAATAGATATAAACAGCTTTTAACCCAAATCGTTTTTTTTTTTTGTGCTCATATACCCCAACCTGCACCTTTTTTACAAAAAAACACGCTTATTATAAAATAGTAAAATGCTATTTGTCTCGCTAAATCGAATGAAAATTAGAGACTTTATAGGCCTCGAACCTTGAGAATGAAAAGCAAATTTTTCAGCCGCACACATATAATAACTAGTCACATGTCCCCGGGCGCATGTGCCGCAGTCAACATGTTAAACATCAAATGAAAATACCGCGCTTTCGCAAAGAAAATTAATGCTTTAACAAATCAAATTAACGATTTCGCAAATGAAATTGGCGCTTTAACAAATTAATAACTCAGCAAATCACTTCACCGAGAAAAATAACGTCCCTTAAAATTAACTCGATATCCTTTTGAAATCGAGTTACATTCCTATTAAATATAATCCTTTCCTTTTAAATATACAGGGTGTCCCGCATTGGGTGGTCAATACTGTAAGGGTTGATAGCGCAACTTGTTTCAGCAAGAAAATTCCCAATACAATCGGAATTTTTTTTACCGTTACCTTTTTATCGCTCTTTTTGTGAAAGTCATCGAAAAGCGTGACTTGTCACGCAAAATCGTATTTTGCAGCACTCCTGATGACTTAATCCAACATTTGATTTCAGTTCCAGAAACTACATAAAATTTCACAAAAACTGAAGTTTTTCCTGTTACCAACATTATCGGCACTTTCAAGATACAGAACAGAAATTTGAAAATAGATTTTTCATCGAAAATTCAAACAGTAATTGCATAACGGTGCTTTATACGTACAACTCTGCAAAGTTGGTAAAAGTTGCTTCAACATGTTGGCTTTCCAACGGTATATCACTTTTCTTATTTACATTGAAGAATTTTAGGTAAACACGCATTGAATGGTAAAAATCATGGCATACATTATTTTGACCAAAACTATAAGATATTTGAAATTTGGTACATTGTTTGGCAAATGCAACGGTACTTATAACGGTTAAAATTTGCTATTTATGGCAGATAGACGGGTGCCCGCTTATAATGCGAGACCTTTCAAAGAATATTTGGAAAACGAATTTCCCGGAAAGTGGATTGGCAGATTTGGGACAGTTGCGTGGCCTGCGACAAGTCCCGACCTTACTCCCCTAGATTTTTATTTATGGGGTAACTTAAAAAGCAATGTCTATTCCGAGCCGATTACCTCCCGGGAACAGCTGCTGCAGCGAATTAATGATGCTTGTGACAACATTGAGGAAGCCCCTCCTGAAATCCTTCGGGACGTTTCTTCCATGCGCCGAAGGTGTCGACTCTGCATACAAAATGGAGGAGGCCAATTCCAGCAGTATTATTCCAATTCATCAAACAGACCCATTTAATCATTAGTTAATATTTTTAGTTTATTGGTTCTTTCTCATATTCGAAACTTTATTTTCATTTTTATTTAACAAATTTTCAAAATTGCGACAGTAAAATATAAAAAATAAATGAATAAAATTTCAGTTTAAATAATCCGATAAGAAAATAATTACCTTGTTTTTTTTTTTATATCCAATATGTGTAATTCTAAAATCCCGCAATGTAAATTTGAAAAGTGATATACCGTTGGAAAGCCAACATGTTGAAGCAACTTTTACAATTTTGCAGAGTTGTACGTATAAAGCACCGTTATGTAATTACTGTTTGAATTTTCGATGAAAAAACTATTTTAAAATTTTTATTAAGTTTGAGTAACTGTATCTTGAAAGTGCCGATAATGTTGGCAACAGGAAAAACTTCAGTTTTTGTGAGATTTTATGTAGTTTCTGAAACTGAAATCAAATCTTGGATTAAGTCATCAGGAGTGCTGCAAATTACGATTTTGCGTGACAAGTCACGATTTTTGATGACTTTCACAAAAAGAACGATAACAAGGTAACGGTAAAAAAAATTTCGATTGTATTGGTAATTTCCTTGCTGAAACAAGTTGCGCTATCAACCCTTACAGTATTGACCACCCAATGCGGGACACCCTGTATATCGCTTTAATTCAAATTCATTCTTTTTAAATTAATGGGAAATCCTTTAAATCCAAATTTTCAATAGGATTTTTTTTGTTTACACTCGCAGTTGGTCGGCAGTGTGGTAGAGCGAAGTCACAATGTATGGTATAAATTATAAACGTCGTCCCGTATAGTCTGTGTGGTGTAGTAGGTAGGGGCGTTAGTCTTCAAATCATAGGGTCGCGGGATCGAATCCCACTGTAGGTAGGTAATTTATTATGCATTTTAGAGCGTAAAGAGGTAAATGAAATGTCGCCAACACCTATAGCGAGGTCAGTTATACAAAACTCATTTATGAGTAATTTTCACAGGGAAAGAACACCCTGTGAAAATTACTCCTTTTGGCGTAATTTAAAGTATTCTTTTGAGTTCATGCATTTGGATAAATAATAAGAAAAATCCTTTAATTTTAAATAAAATGATATCCCTTTAAAACAAAGAGTCCATCCCTTTAAATTGAAAGGAAATCCTTTCGATTTATGGTTGTGACCTGATTAAATTGACACTGCACCACTTTAATTTAAAGTGATTATAGATAAACTTTCAAAAGGAATATCTTATTAGTTCAAAGGGAAATCCGTTTGAAATAAAGGGATTATACAATGATTTAAAGGGGAACAAATATGAAGCAAAATCATATTTGAATCTCTTTGAATCATATGCGTATTTTTTGAATTTACAGGATTTTTTTTCTCAGTTTTGTCATTGTCAAATCGTTAATTTGTCTCGTTAAAGAGTTAATTTCATTTGCGAAATCGTTAATTCGACTGGATAAAGTATTAGTTTCATTTGCGAACAACAAACGGGTTAGAAGCCCAGCGTCCGCTCTAGGGAGGGGCAAGCCAGGCGGTCGTCCGGCACACCCTAGTTTCATCTTAGAGGCATATTTCGAGAAGCTGAATCTCAGTTCATCTCACTCAGTAGTACTCCGTGAGACTACCGATATTTAGGTATACATACTATAAGGGGATTAAATTAAACCCTAAAAGCAGTGAAAAGTATGACAGGTCGACCTACATACTAGAAAGACGGGTATAAAAATGTCATTTTAGTTTTTCGGAGGTATCCATGGAGAGTCTGCGTACCGAAAATTACGTCGGACGATGCTGTTCGCGTCGAAAAATTGATTCCAATTTAATTTCACAGCCGTAAGTGTGAGAATTTTACGATGCACTCTATTGCGAACTGTGACTGACACTCTAGTCTGGAAGCAGTTTTATTATCAATCAAGGAACACTTTCATCAATTAAACTACTTGTTACTCGTATATACGAGTCAACACATTTCCACTTTACAGTAAAAAAAAGCAATTTGCAAATTCCCAGAGCAAATCTATTATTATTATTGATTCGCTATCGAGATCTTTCACCCTATCCATTCTCTCTTGTATGTTCGTATATTTGATTTGTACAGCAATTTATTCTACTTACAATTTGAATTTCTCCATCCACTTGGGACACAAAGTGTGTGGTTTGATTGAAGTAGCTCGAATGAATTTCGCGGGAACAGGACCACCCAGCGAGTCCCTTTGTTCTCGACGTCCTGAACCATCCTTACGTTTAAAGCTTAATCGAAAACTATGTTTGCGAAGCTTATCGTGCGAGGGCGAATCCGAGTTATTGTCAAAACCAACATCCGATAGCGTACGGGGCGTGGTGGGCATTGGTTGAGGCGACACAGGCGGCGCTCCAGTTGGTTGTATTCCCAACATACAATAGGGATCACTGAATCCTATAATTAAAGCAAAAGAGTAAAAGATTGAAACGAAGCTGTTAAAATATCATTTGAATTTATCATTCGGGTACGGCTTTAGGCGAGGACGTTGGCATTGTATACGGATACGACATGATTGTATCAATTCTGTGAATTGAATGAAATTCTTTGAATGATTTAATTTTTAACATTTGAAATGAATTCGGTAATTAATGCAAATTGAATTGAACACTGTTAAGTTTTTTTTTTTTAAGTTGTGCACAATTTAATCAATTTATGCTAAATTGCGCTCATAGGGTTTTATCACAAAAAGAAATCCAGTGTCAATACTCGTACAGTAAAATATATTCTGTAATGGTCAAGTATTGTTCGACCATTGTACCTTGTATGCTACGCTATTGCAATTAGGTTACCGTCCAAATAGAAATTCCATTTTTCAATTCAGTTCCGAACGTAACCAACCCGACCAACTTGATATTGGGTGGGTTACGTTTCGAAAACCAGATGAATTGTAAAAGGAACAGAGCAGAGAGACAGCTAAGGCAGAAGCTACATCACTCGTTAAAAACACAACGTAAAAACGAAATATCCTAGCGCAATAAAAAAAACATAGTACGTTTTGTTGTGGGAATATCGATCGAGGATAGTAGGGTTCAGGTAATAGTAAGGATTCCGGAAACAAGCTGAGAAATGCAATATGACAAAATAGTTCACGAATTCTATCGGATAAAAGAAAATGTTAAATAATCTTTTTAGAAACCGCAGCAAAAATAGGAATTTTTGACTTCTGAAAAAGGTTTAAAAAATATCCATTGATTTGTTGCACTCTGAATCTCTCTCTCTCTCTCTCTGGTTCCTGTCAAACCCTTGTGGGGCATAGGGCATTAACTACGCCTATACTCTCCACCTCGTTCTGTTTTGCGCCAACGGCGCTAGCTGCGACCATGAAAGATTTAGCGTTTTCGCCTCGGTTGTTACCGATCTTCTCCATGTGTTCCTTGGTCGTCCAACATGGCGTCTTGCTCCGGAATCCTGTGGATTCCAGTTCAGGGCCTTTTTTGCGACGTTATTGGGCCCTCTTCGGAAGGTGTGACTTATCCATTGCCACTTAAGTCTTTTGATCGAAGTGCCTATCCTTTCTTGGCCAGTTATCCTCGTTCGAAATGATCTCCGGCCAACGAATATGTAGGATGCGCCATAGACACTGATTTACAAAAGTTTGCAACTTACCAGTAATCTCTTTAGTCACCTTCCAGGTTGAACAGCCATATAGCTGCACGGATTTTACATTGGAATTGAAGACTCGAAGTTTGGTGCGTCTGGAAATATTGTTGTTTAGCCAGAAAGGAGTCAAATTGAAGAAAGCCGCTCTAGCCTTGTTTATCCTTGATTTTACATCAGCATCCGCTCCACCATCTGCTGTAACTACGCTCCCGAGAGAATTCATCAACTTTTTCGACTGCCTGTCCCGAAATACAAATTCCGCTTTGCCCCCCTGGATATGTGCTCAAGAACTTAGTCTTGGCAGCATTGATTTTCAGCCCCGCATTACGACTTGCGCAATTTAGAGCTTCTATCATTTGAGCGACATCATCCGTATTAGTTGATAGAAGACAAATGTCGTCTGCGTAGTCAAGATGTTGAAGGTGATCAAACAATTTCCATCTGATACCTTTGTTACGATGTAATTGAAGTGCGGAGCTGAGTACATCACTAATGACAATAAGGAAGAGAATAGGTGACAAAATGCAGCCTTGTCTTACTCCACTCTGCACCTCAAAAGGATCTGAAAGCTTGCCCTTATGCAGGACGTGACATTGGGCTCCATTGTAGGATTCCTTAATGATGGAGCATGGAGATTATTTTATCTGGGATATTTCGTCTTCGTAAGGCATCCCAGATGTACTGACGATCAACACAATCGAAGGCTTTTTCAAAGTCGATGAACATGAGATGTAATGGGGATCTCCACTCCGCGGATTGCTCGATGATAAAACGGAGGGTGTTAATGTGGTCGCTACAGGAAAACCCTTCGCGAAAGCCAGCCTGTTCATCGTTCAATGTGCCATCGACTTTTGCCTTGATTCGTCCTAAAACAATCTTAGCCATCAACTTGGAAATTGCAGGAAGTAGACAGATCCCACGCCAATTATTACAATTCTTCAGGTCACCTTTCTTCGGAATTTTAATAATTAGGCCCTCTTCCCACTCACTGGGAAGAGTTTCAGTTTCCCAACATTCTCGGATTAAGGGAAGAAGAATATCCGCTGTGGCGTTAATATCCGCTTTTAAAAATTCTGTCGGAATTCCATCAATCCCCGGGGCTTTACCGGCGGCCATTGATTTGATAGCGTCTGTTAGTTCCTTTTTGGATGGTGGCCCGGAACTAATGCCGTCTATTTGAGGGACGTCTTCTGCTGGCAACGAAGATACACTTGCAAGCCCAAAAGTGTTATTCAGGACCTCTAAAAAGTGTTCTCTCCATCTTTGTAGCTGTTGTTCTTCGGTAACGAGCAGAACACTTTCTTATCTTTCACAGGATGTTCCGTTAACAAAGATCTGCCAGTTAATGGCTTTATAAGTTTGAAGGTTTGGAGGCAGAGGATGCGGCTCTCCGCGGTGACAGTGGAACACTCGTCACCGCGGAGAGCCGCATCCTCTGCCTCCTTCGCAAGTGCGTTGATATTGTTACGCTTATCACGTCTTACACCCCTCTGAACGCCTTTTTGGAGCGAACGGTATTCAGCTCTGTATCGTTCTTTAGCTGAATCGTCAGCAGTTGAGTTAATCTGCTCCTTAACTCTCTTGCGTGCTGAGATAAGAGACCAAGTGGAGTCGCTAATAAATGGTCTCCTACCGCGATCCAATCGTCCTAAAATGTCTTCGCCACATGAAATAAATGAATCCTTAGCGACTCTCCAGCTATCTTCAATTGTAGGATTCTCATTTGCTGGTGGTGCATTAGCTTTTTCGTGCAAAGCGGTGGAGAACGCACGCTTGGTTGATGGAATTTTGAGCTTCAAGATGGTGGTCACTGCCAATATCAGCACCACGTTTCGCCCTAACGTCCAGGACACAGTTTCTCCATGTTTTGGAAACAGCAATATGGTCTATCTGGTTCTCAGTTCTGCCATTTGGAGAAGTCCATCAGGTTGATAAGTGGCAATCTTTGTTTTTAAACAGAGTTCCACCAATGACGAGCTGACGAGAGTTACAAAACTCTATAAACATCTCGCCATTCTGGTTTCTGTCGCCTAACCCATGATTTCCCATAAGATGTTCCAATCCATGGTTATCTGACCCGACTTTAGCGTTGAGATCCCCCATTATGATTTTAATGTCACCTCTGGGAGCCCTATCAAAGGTGTCGCCAAGTCGTTGGTAGAAGACGTCTTTATCAGCTTGATCAGCTGGTTCGGTTGGTGCATAACACTGAATTATCGTGATATTTCGTACTCTGGATTTGAATCGGGCGGTGATAATACGGTCGGAAACTGGTTTCCAATCGATAAGGGATTGACGTGCATCCCTTGTCAACAGGATTCCGACGCCTCTCTGCCGAGGAGCATTTTGGTCATCATTTCCAGAGTACAATAAAACAGTATGAGAGCTTGGTGATAAAGTCGCTCCTGATCCGAGCCATCTTGTTTCGCTCAGTCCTAATATAGCGATGTTATACGCGGTCATTTCCCGTTCGACTTCAGTGAGTCTCATGTTGTTGCACTCGCCCCACATCGTTCGAACGTTCCAAAACCCAATCGTGGTCCGTTATTTATAGCCAAAAGTCGTTGCCGGTGAATCAGTCCGAGGTATCCGAGGCTCGTTTAATGTTTCGAGTGTAAAGAAAATTTCAAGTACGCGGGTTACAAGCCTATAGTTTCTATTATTTGACTTTGTACGCATGTTTTACTAATGAAAATCCAAATGAAATGGGTTTAAGACGAATTTCTAAAACGACTTTTATTTCGACTGTTATATGTTAAGGTTTATTCTTAGTTTTCAGTTTTTGGGAAACAAAAAAAAAACTTAATACATATTCCCATTGTACACATCGAATAAAAATAGGAGTAACATAAGTGGAAAACGTTTAGTAGAAACTTGTAGCAAAAGAAGCAGTACACATCGTTGACTTCAATTGACCATTTATAGGAATACATACCTGTTCACCTTCAGCTGTCTCTAAATTTTTAATCCAAATACCATAGCGTCCATCGAAGAGCCGAGGAAATTTGGTGATTTTTTATCCGAAAAGTGAATTGGTGATGTAAGGACGAGATTCCATTTGCTATGGATGATTTTATTGCTATACAATTCTTCGTTGCTCGTTCATGATGGTAGGCCGACTGCTGGCCATTCTTATTCCTGACTACATTCTAAGAATCTGGTCACATTACGTTATCTTCGACAGTCATCATGCCTTTTTGATAGTTTTCGGGTAAAATGTATTTTATTTCTTCCTTTCATGATTGGAAATTCCTTTCCAACTGATTGGCTGTGGCATGTTATGTAAGTGAAAGTAAAAAACATTCTTTTGATTGTTTCATAAAGAAAATTGGATGGAAACATCCAGAGCAGAGAAGGCTGAAACTGAAGAGGTTGGTGTGTATGTTTCGAAACAAGATTTTTATGTAACCCAATGGTGACTGATTGATAAGTGAATTTGTTTAATTGGATTGGACTGCGTGCGGTTGCAGTGCTGTTAAATGAAGACATTGGTTAGCTGATAACGAACTAAAATTGTATTTCATTCTTTTAAGTTGATGGAGCGTTAACTGTGGTATGAAAGACCAATCCTGTAGACGATCAAAGTAATTTTTATACCCTTCGATCATAGAGTGAAAGGGAATATTAACTTTGTCATAAAGTTTTAAACGCATTGAAGGGAGCATATCCGACCATATAAAAAGTATACATATAAGATCAGCATGACATGTGGAGTCGATTGGGCGAAGTCCGTCTGTCTGTCTGTTGCGACGCTTTTTACTCGGCGGGTATTGAAGCTTCTTCTTCTTCTTTATGGCACGATAGCCCGACGTCGGGCCTTGGCCGCCTGGATTGAAAACCTTCAATTGTCGCGGTCACGCGACCTTGTCCTCCAGTTCCGAAAGCCTAGCATCTGGTGGGCGTCCTCACATATAGAATGCTCCCATCGGGCTCTCGGTCGTCCACGCAATCTGGCTCCGTCCACTCGTTGCGCGTTCATCACCTTTTTGGGCATGCGATCGTCGTTCATCCTTTGTGCATGTCCCGCCCATTGCAATCGCTGCAATTTCACGATCTTCGACACCTGTAGCTCATCATACAGCTGATACAACTCAAGGTTGTACCGGATGCGCCATTCACCTCGTTCACGAACGGCCCCGAAGATTCTTCGGAGAACCTTTCGCTCGAATGTGTCCAACAGGTGTTCAGAGTTTTGGGTTAGGGTCCATGCCTCGCAGCCATAGCATAACACAGGTCGGATGATGGTTTTATGGAGCTTCGTGTTCCTGTGCACCAGCTTCGAATTCATAATTTGGAGGACCGCAAAGTAACACTTATTAACTAGTTGTATCCGTCGCTTTATCTCATCTGTTTCGTTGGCGTCCTTTGACAAATTGCAACCTAGGTAAGTGAAGTTGTCTACATATTTTATATTGATGCACTGTGATGCAGGGACGTAGCCAAGGGAGGGGTCCATGGGGTCCCGAAATTTTTTCAATGGGCATTGAAAGTTTAGTGATGATAACATAAAAACTGTTAGAATGAACATGTCAAAACGTTCGTTTAGCTGGAAATACTTTTTTTAAGGGATATTGGCTATGAATCACGTTAGAAGCGATAGCTGCAAAGAAGTCAACGTGTGTTAGAAATTAGGAATGAGTTTATTTCAGTCACCGCGCAGTTAACATTAGATTTTCTTGTCCTAATTGGCTCTATCAATAAATTACCCCGTTTTGGAAAGTAATCTCTTCTCTCAGTTCTCTCACAGCTAATTTAATTTAGATATGCTAAAGTTGTTCCTTTGTCAGTGATAAATTTTGTTAAATTTCTACAATGCCCGGAGGACAAAACCGAGAAAACTTACATTGAATTCGATTTTGCTGAAAGTATTGGTTTTCAAGAACAGCTTCATGGTTTATCACTCAAGGTGTTTGATCGACCGCTGTTCTTTCTAACCAACTGAAATGAAAACGTTCTGTATGTTAATTTTCCTCCAATTTGTTTAGTTCTCAAGTCTCCAAGTTTTTCCCCTCTGATTAATTGAAAAAAGACCAAGATTCTAAAAAATATATAAATTAATTTGACATATTTAATGACACCAGTCCAGATGATTTTTCTCCGATTTGTTTAAAGAAATTTGCGGGGAAGAAAAAAAAAGGTATCCACTTTCAGCTTATTTAACCAATCACTCAATTCTCAACACTGGAATTTAAGCTATGTCTTGCCTCGTGCCAACACTTAAAAATGGCGACAAAGCTGAGACTGAACTAGCAATCCTTCAATTATTTGAACTGGAGGATGACCAGGGTTACAACATTAGGTATTCCTCAGGGATCATATAAGTTGATCCACTTTTGTTTTCAAGCGGATGAAATCAATACGTATACATCGAATATAAAGGCATGAATGTCAACAAATTTTTTTAGTAATGTATTTTTTCTGTATCATCAAAAACACAGTAAAACAGTTATTCACTAGCAACACAAAAAAAAATTGATTTAGAATTAAATTTCTGAAATCGAAATTTGGACCCCTCCCGAAACAAATTCCTGGCTACGTCCCTGCTGTGATGCTTGAATTTACTGGCGTTCTAGTTATTAATTGCATCATGACCTTGGTTTTAGATTCATTGATATGTAGCCCAACTTCTTTGGCGGCGTTATTGAGATTATGCAGAAGGCTTTCTGCATCACCCAATCTTCGAGACATGATGTTGATGCCGTCGGCGTAGGCTACTTAATAATAACAGGCGCGACAATCCAGCATTGGACTAAGGCCGCAGGATGTGTTAGTGACATCCTATTTCCAAGATCTTATCTGCTTTTTGTTGAGGTAATGAGATCAGCATCACGCTCAGCAGTGTTATTTATCCCCATAAATGGGTACTCGTTTAACATCTGAGTGAGATCATAGTCCGTCACAAGCTCGTGAGTTCGAAAAACACCATGGAACACGGTGAGATTCGAATTTATGAGCCTGTGCACCGAAGGTGCGCGCACTAACCGCTAGACCAGCCAGACTACTAGTTGAGTCGATTTAATGAGTAGCGTTCCGCTGCTGTCCAGATTCATGGCTCGAGTCACATACTCCAGAGCCAGGTTGAAGAGCGTCGGCGCCAGCCCGTCGCCTTGCTTGAGTCCAGTACGAGTTTCAAATAGGTCAGTGAGTCTGTTCTGAACTCTGACCTGCGAGACGGTATTAGTCATCGTCATCCTTATGAGTCGCACTAGCTTAGCCGGTATACCAAAATGCAGCAGAATGTTGTACAGTACGCTTCGATCGATACTGTCGTATGCCAGCTTGAAGTCAACAAATATTTGGTATACGTCGATGTTGTATTCCCAGCACTTCTGGAGTAAAAGCTTCACTGTAAAAAGCTGATCTGTCGTCGAACGACCAGGTCTAAAGCCGCCTTGGTTCTCGCCAATGATTTCTTTTGCGTACGGATTAATTCTATTTTCCAGAATCTTAGATAAAATCTTATAAGTCGTACAAACTAATGAGATGCCTCTGTAGTTCTCACATTTCAACTTATCCCCTTTTTTGTAGATTGGGCAAATGATACTTTTACGCCAATCTTCCGGGATTATTTCGTCGTTCCATACTTTAACGATAAGTGTGTGTATAGCCTTAACAAAGCTCTCCCCACCATGCTTCAGCAGTTCAGCTCTAATCTCGTCAGCGCCCGGGGCTTTATTATGTTTTAGTGCTTGCATGGCGAGATCAACTTCTTCTACTGTTGGGGGTTGAACGGGAGGGCCTGTTTCAGCCATCAGCTCCGGAGCTTCTTGTGTGGGGTTGTTCGGTTGAACATTGAGGAGCTCTTCAAAATGTGAGACCCAGCGTTTATCAACGCTATCGGTGTCGCTAATGATATTGCCATCCTTATCCTTACAGAGGCTGGTCCTGGGTCAGCGTTGCCACTCGTGTTACAATTGTAACATTTTGTTACAATTTCCAATTTCTTGTTACAATGTTACACCCTGACCAATTTTGTTACAATCGGGCAAGAGTGGAGAACTCATTTATATTTTAATATTTTTCTACTATAATAAGTGACATGAAGAAGTATTTTGAAAAACAAATTTTCTATTTTTGTGATTTGTACATCATTTCATCACCCATCGATTCACTCAGGCATGTTAAACTTGTGGCCCACATCGCAGTTTTGTGAGGCCCGCGGCAAGATCGGATAAAATAAAAAATGTAAATGTTTCTACAAAATTAAAATTTTGAGTTGTTGAACTAAAATCTAGGAAATGTATTAAACCTCGTCAAGAATTCGATAGCTTATGCAAACTTAAATTATGTATTTAAAAATCCTACTCTCTGTTCTAGGAAGCTAGCGGTTGTTCAAACTACTTTTGTGCAGGAAAATATAAAGCCCATAGTGAAATCGTTTTCTCTCGAGATTTATAGAAAGCAGTATTCTTTGCTTTGCCACAGTTGCATTATACCTCGTGTTCACATTTTTAAGGTACCTCTTTGTTCGAGCTTAATTATTGTTATTTCTGGTTCTGATTCGGAAATAGTGGTTGTTGATCGACCCACCAAATTTCGCCCATTTGGCCTAGGTCAGGTTTTGATTTTGATACCAGTGGATTAAGTGCCCGTTTTAGCTGGTCCTTCATTGATTCAGGATCAGTGCTCATCATTCAATTGTACCAGTTAAATTGCGCCTTCGAGTCAATTCTATAAAAGGATTGAATTTTACCTTGACGCAGATTTAAAAGAAACATTGACAAAATTTGGAATGCAAGCTTCATATATATTTCATATTCATCACCAAGTTTCATTTTAAATCAAAAAAACATTTGAGAGGGAACGGGATAGTTCGATTCAAATTGATTCGCGAGTGGTTTGATAGTATTTTGATGGACAGGCAGGAGCAGATGAGCAAACTTGTCAGACAACGTTCGACATCTTTACTAACGGGTCCTGAGCCTTTTTTCGCACTCACTTTGAAAGCTCAAGCAATGTCTGAGGTACTAGAGGGAGCATCTCATTTTGCGACAACATAAAGAACTGGGATGCCCCTTCATTCATTCGGAGACTAAGCTTCTGTGCAGAGCAGTGTCAATATTAATTGCGAGATTTCTAAACAATTGCTTTTGTATTAAATCTGTTCTTAAAGTGAGTTCGTATCAAACTAATTGTGGAAATTTTGACATATCGGCGTTTCATAATTTCAGGGTACCTGTAGTAATATGATTTCCAAGATTAATTGCGAGATTCCTATTTCCTTATTTAAAGTTGTATTGTGCCCTGAAATGTTTTATAATAAATACTATCACGTGAATTTTTCCTTAAATCCATGGATTCGCCATAATACCTATACGGAATTTATTTATTTATGGAACAGAATGGGTAACATTTTCGGAAAAAGTCAGTCAAGACATCCAAATTTGTACGAGCAATATGTTCATTAACACCAATATTTTAAAATTTGTTACACTCAACCTCAAAATGTTACAACTTTGTAAAATAAATGTTACACTTAGAAATCTGAAAACGGCAACCCTGTCCTGGGTTGGTATCCACTTTTAATTGAATTAATCAGCTTGTACGCTTGTCTACTGTTCCTACTAGCTTTGGTGTATTTGCATCAACTGCTCGTCAAGATGCTTACGTTTCTTACGCCTAATTAACCTATTCGAAAATCGTCGAAGCTCGTCATATTTTGTTTTTTTTTGGCTCTAGTTGCGCGTTCAGTCCAATGGCGATATGCCTCGTTTTTAGCATCTACCGCATTTTGACATTCTTCAACAAACCAATCATTTCGGGCTCGCCGGGCTTTGTATCCCACAACCTCCTCTGCGACCCCTTTGATGGTGTCTTTGAGTGTATCCCAGATCTCAAGGGCGCCTTTGTTGCTGATGTTATTTAGCAAGGGCGTCAGCTTCTCCTCAAGGGCAGTCGTACAAGTGACCACCGTGGCATCATCCAACAATTTGTCAACCGCAAAAATGTTTGCCGGGTTGAACCTCGAATGATGCACCGAAGAAATTCTGCACCTATAAGTCGTCTTCACCATATAGTGCTCAGAGTCAATATTTGCTCCACGATAGGACCCAACATCCATTATGCTCGATGCCCATCTCTTGCAGACAAGGACGTGGTCAATTTGGTTGACGGCATGTTGATCTGGTGATCTCCAGGTCTGCCTGTGAATGCGACGATGTGGAAAACAGGTAGAGCTAATGACCATATTTCTGCTGGTCGCGAAGTCTATTAGTCGTTGGCCATTGTCGTTACAGTCTTCATGGAGGCGAATAAGGTGTTTAATGTCTACAGAGTGTAAAGTCATGTTTGCGTGGTTTTCCACCAAAAACATATTATTTTCCATATCTCTATTTTCTTTTTTACCCCAAGGTGTGTATAATGTGCTTACTCGATAGCCCGAAGCCTCAAATTTCCAGTATTTCGGATCATCTTAAAGATTACATTGCGCACTCTGCAGTCCGAATTTCGAGATCTATACTCTAATTAGCATTTTATGTTTCGAATAATAACAGCAATATTATTGCCCGAAAAATTAAAAATTAATTATTTCTGCGTGCTTGAAAAAAACAAATAGAATAACATATATGTAATGACATTTTTGGAAAAAAAAAGAAAACCGATTCTCTGAAAAAAATATTTAAAAGCGACCGTTTTCTCGAAATTCAGAACAAAGGAAAATACTTTCGAATTCCTCTGTAGTCCGAATCGAACCCGGTTTTTACTAGTCCGGATTATCGAGTATACACTGTAGTAGAATAATGATACATCCTAATGTACAGTGATGAGAAATTTCATGACATTATAGCTTTTGTCATTTTAACCAGACCTGGAAATCCTCGTCAGATTAATGCAAAAATCAATCATCGGCTTTTTTTTTTAACGAGGTGGGAAAATCTTCGGAAGGATTTCTACCGGCGAAAATCAAAATCTTTGCGGGACCACCTCTCGGTATTACTTCACAGGGGCGGCTTCGACAAATTATAGCCATCTTGCTGAGTTGCTGACTCCCGTCTGCTTCTTCATTTTGAAATGCTGCAGATAAGCTATATCTTCTTCTTCCTTGCCTCGTTATTTATACCATGGCGTCGCGTCGCTCGACCTGCGGTGTAGGCACATCGCCCGTTCAGGCTGTAATGTCTCAGATAAGCTTAATCACTGCCTCCCAATTCAGTTGGCACTCCAGCATGCGATTCACCACCTACTATGGGCTTAAATTTCCCTGAATATCACACCCCGTTAGAAGTTGAGTTAAAAAGCGGTTCACTTCGTCGTGTTTGCGTTTCACCCATTTTTATACCCTCTACCCATACGATGGTATAGCGTATATTGTTTTTGTTACGTCGATATTATGTAACATCTCAAGGGAGCCACCGGAGGCTATATATATAAATGGTCAGGGTCGGTCCCTGATTTCCAGACATGGTAGTCTGTCGGTCCGTGTATCTGTGTGTTCGCACGATAACTCCCGAAATAATGAAGTTAGCGATTTGCAATTTTGGTCAGATGTTTCTTTTGATGAAATCTTAGACGGTATTGAAAATGGACCAAATCGGACCAGGGGTTCCTACACACTAATCGTGCTATTCGTACGTTTAGAACTCGGTCTCGTCCAATATTAGGAATGAGAGAGTGAGTCCTTCTACCGGTTACAGCTTCATCCAACCGCGTTTCCCACTGCCTCATATTTTCGTATTTTTTCAAGCTTTTTTCGAATTTCCAAGTCCTCTGGGCGCTCCCAAAGGAATCTTGTCAAATAACCGAAACGGGTGAGACATGCATTAGTATGGATTCATAGTAACCTTTAAAATAATATCCTGCTTGATCTTGGGCCGCCTATACTCGTTGCTCGTTGGCAACCGCAACGTTTTCACATACAAACTCCAAATGCTCTCCAAAATACATTCTCGAATCAATAATAACCCCCAACTAAATTCCTAATGTAGTCTGGTTAATTGATGTAGTGGTTAGTGCGCACACCTTCCGTGCACAGGGTTGTGGGTTTAAGTCTCACTGTGAGCCATGGTGTTTTTCGGACTCACGACCCATGTGACGGACTATGATCTTACTCAGATTTTGTACGAGTGACCATTTAAGGGGATTAAATAACACTGCTGAGCGTACTGTTGATCTCAACACCCCAACCAAAAAGCAGCTAAGATCTTGGAAAGTGGATGTCACTTATAGTCGAATGGTGGATTGTCGCACTTGTTATTTTATTATTTTATATTAAATCAACGTTACGTAGCATGTACGAAGTATTTAACTTATCAGGACACAATATCAGATACATACATTCAATAGTGTAGTTTGTAGCTAATCAGTAAATCCAAGGGGTTGGTATTTTGTCATGCATAAGCGTTAAAAAGTGTCATTATCTTACCCACCCGGTTAAACAATAATTTCCCCTAAGAACCAAAATCAATCTTGAACATACACACATCGCAAATAATGAATATTGTTTCATAAACAATACCCTCGTATCAAAGCCGCAAACGCAATACTGCCAACAATAGCACTGACTTACCAAAAACAAAGCACAGAATATAAATTTGAGCAGATAAGAATATTCAACATGCCGCAAGTAAATAAGTTTGCGGATTTTGTTAATAACCCGACAAGCCGACCGAACAGATAAACTAGCTTCACTTACCATTTGCGTCCTTGGCCTCGAGACCTTCTGCTTCTTGCACGACAACAGAAAGGACAACAATTTTTGGTTTCTCCTCGGCAGCCGCATGTAGTAAACGATAATGACGGTCCGGGGATACTCCAAACGCTCTTTGTGCCTGTAGATACATTTCCTCCTTAAAGTGTGGAAACTGCAAGCGAAAAAAAACGAACACTGATGAAAATAAGAAAAAAAAATCCTATGATGAAGTCAACATTGAATAAATACCAAATAAGGATCCTAACCTAAACTTTGAGTTTGTTTTTTGTCTTGGTCGAGGCTTGAACTCATCTGTGTGTGTACCTAAATGCCGACTGGCAGATGGTCGTTTAGTGCGCTATATCACAATCTTTCAAATATAGAAAGTCATTAATATTAGTGTCCTGGAAACGCTTAGAAGCAAGCTGATTAAAAAGGTAAAGGATAAAGATTTTTCTGCACTGTCCGACAAAGTCCTCAACAAATCGAGAGGTAGAATAAAGTTGAACAAAGCATACGGCACATAGAGAAGATTGGATAGGTTGATATTTGATGGTAGTTTGCATAATGAGACACTTAGTATTACGGTTGAGAGCGTTTTGTCGGAATTCGAAAAGAACTTTTAGAATATTGACGGTTGAAGGCAATACGTGAAGGCTTGCTTTCATATCTCTATGTCGTTATTGTTGGGCTGGAAGGATTCATTTATGGATAAATGAAACTTTTACTGGATCACTGACAACTTAAAAAAAAAAAGGTTTTAAAAGAAGATTGTTCTTTTGCGAGAATTTATCGGGTCTTTTTATAACCTGGCCTACAAATAAGCGCTTAATCTTCTTTACCATATTAAACAAAATGTGCTTTCACAGGACCATTTATGTATTCGGGTTTTATGAATTTATGATAAGAAGAGTAAAGGTTCAAATATATTTGAATATTGGGTTCAGCAGCGGGTTGGTTTTATTATGAAAACACTTTCTACATAATTTACATGCGTAAACTTTATTTTTCACACACTCTTTATCCTTTTCAATATTTTATTTTCTTCAGTGGACTTCATACATCAACTGTTCGAGGCCATATTCAATTTCTTTATAAACTTAATCTTTTAAATCTTTTTTAATCTCTTAATCTTTTAATAATTTCGTCTTTTTATAAAAGCGACCGACAACATGTTCATAAATGGAAATTAATATTTCCCAACTGAAAGATATTGTAGCCTAACAGTATAAAAACTTCGACTTCTAGGTATTCGAGTGTCCCTTAGAGAAAGCATAGCAACCCATGTCATCCAGAATAGCTATGTATGTGATCACACAACCCATATGTGTCTGACTCCAAATTTATTACACTACACTCCACTCCACGAAAATGTAATTCAAACGTCAAAATATTGTCGATGCAATTACTAACCTTTCCGTCGCCGCCTACGAGCTATTATGCCTAAGGTGTAGCTGAATCTTCTGTGAAATCAATCTTATTTTTTGAAGAGGTCTAATTTTGGTTCTAGATACTGTTTACATATGTCCTACATAGTTTATATTTCGTCAAACGTTTGATCGCATTTGTGGCCCCTATCTCGTTTGTAATATGTGTACATATATGGAAATATGTAGCCGAGAAAAGGAAGATGGATAATAAGCCGAAAACTATGCGCTTTGGTGACATTAAGACTTCTTGCCAATCTGAGCAAGCAAATCTATTTGCAAAGTTTTTCGGTGATAACTATGCACCAACAGCGTCTTCATTGTCTACAACAACTTTTTGTCCGACTTCAAACTCTTCTTCCTTTCAACTCGATGGCAACTTTGTTATGTCGCAAATGGAAAAAATCGATACGAAGAAGGGGATTGGCCCGGACGGCGTTCACCCCTTGCTTATGAAAAATTGTGCTTCTACACTCGCACCACTCCTGACTACAATTTTCAATGAGTCCCTCGTAAGCGGCATTTTCCCTACAAAATGGAAGCGTTCAAGTGTATTCCCTATATTCAAAAAAGGAGCCAGGTCCAACATTGAAAATTACCGTTGCATTGCAAAACTTCCAACAATAGCAAAGTTTTTTGAGCACCTTGTCAATATGATGTTGCTAGAATCGGTACGGAGCAAAATCTCAACCAAACAGCATGGTTTCATGAAGGGGTGATCTACTGCAACCAACTTGACGGAATTCCTTTGTTATGTCCAAAGTGGCCTGAGTAAAAACGCACAGGTTGATGTTTTATATACCGATTTTTCGAAGGCGTTTGACCGGGTAGATCACAAAATCCTAATGAGGAAGCTACATTCGTTCGATCTGCCACAGAACCTGTTGCACTGGCTTGAATCCTATCTAGCAGCGCGAGTTCAATTTGTAAGACTCGGTACAAATGATTCGGACGATTTCAAAGTTACATCGGGTGTCCCACAGGGTAGCCACCTAGGTCCAACCCTATTTTTATTGTTTATAAATGACATTGTTGACCTAATGCCGACGGATATAGAGATCCTTCTGTTCGCCGATGATGTTAAAATCGCTAAAGCCGTAAATTCCATCCACGATGCATTTAAACTTCAAGCTGCGATAGATCATCTGAAAGAGTGGTGTGACTTCAATTCTTTACACCTTAACCTTGACAAGTGTGCGTTGTTATCGATTTTCAAAGGGAAGAACTGTACGTCATACGATTACACTTATGGTAATCATAAATTAATGCGAGTAACCGAGCACAAGGCTTTGGGGGTACTAATCGACAGGAAACTTTCCTTCGCTAAACACATCGATATGGTTACATCAAAAGCGATGATTGCACTAGGATTCATTAGGAGATTCTCCCATGATATCACAGATATTAGCACATTGAAAGCACTCTATTATGCACTTGTCCAATCTCATTTGGAATATTGTAGTGTGATTTGGCAACCCTTCTATGAGGTCCATAAAAAGAAAATCGAGTCTGTTCAAAGACAATTCACCATGTTCGCACTAAGAGAATATCCAAGCGTGCATAATAACTATTGTATCCGTTCATACACTCAGCGGCTGTCAGCATTGAACATGGTTAGCCTTCGTCGTAGGCGCATTAATACGTCAGCAGCATTTATGTACGACATTGTCAAAGGAAACGTAAACTGTCCGTTTGCAAATTCTATCGTCACTTTCAACGCGGAGCGCACCCTCAGACACACGGAACGGATCAAAATAACAAATTTACAAATGCGATTGGCACTGGCTGCGCCCATTAACCAAATGTGCAAGGTGGCAAATATGGTGTCATCTTTATTTGTATCAGCATCTACCCGTAACGAATTTATGGCGTTATTACGTAAGGCTTCAGATGAAATCTTTGGATCTCTTTGCGAACTCGATCGATGACAGCCTGGTCACTTCAATTTTTTTTTTATCCAGGTAAACTATTTTAGTATATGTTCTGTTCGAGGACTACCTTGATGCTGCATCACTAATATAGTGTTTATATTTCATGTGACGGATGGACCCTATGCTCTAATGACGACAGATGAGAGATGGACTTCATGCGGATCCTCAATTTTCGAATCAGAAAACTTTATAAGCTTTTATTCTTTACTGGTGTTGAGCCTCAATCCAACGTTCTGTGTGATATTTTACTTTATACTATTGTAACTATTTATTGTATGCAATTTCGACTGTGATATTTACACCCTACACTTGTCTTGTATACGTTTATTATTATTTACTGTATGTTTGACTGTGATATTTTTCACCACCTAGTCTAGTCATGTACACGATTCTTCGAAGAAAAAATCAGGTTTTTTAACGAGGCAAGATCTTGGTCTTTTACTCTTTTTTATACCTGTTGTATTTGTATATTCAGCCAGTATTTGGCGGTGAAATAAAAAAATAAATAAAATATGGAAAGGGGTGGAAAATATTGTTGAACGATATTTTTCAACAAGATAAAGTACCAATGGTTTGTCTAGGTCTATGTGCCAACCGAAGGGTTAATTATCACGTTTGCATTTTGAGAGAGTAATAAATATTACGCAGATATTTTATTCTCAATTGTAAGCAAAAATTTGACATTTGAATAAAATGTTTGTTTCGATGTGTGAACGGCGATAGTGCGAAAACGGTGCCATTTTTATTTTCTGATGCCCACTTTGGACTATGCAGTGGGTTGCTATGCTTTCTCTAAGGTGTTTCCTAATAATATAATTGTGAAAATTGGATTGAATACTGTATTTTAATACGGGTCAGACTTAAAGATTCAAAAGTTGTCTTTTTAAGTTACAGAATTTAGATTTTATATCTTTTATAATGATTAACAATATACCTGTGTTCAATTAAGCTCAAGGGAAAGCTTATGCTTATGATGTGATACGAACGAAGCACAGGAGCACATATTACAGAAGGATTAAGAAGTAATCACAATGGAACTATGTTGGATATTTTGTATTTCTTTACATTTTATTCATGTTCCATTTATTACAATTTTAAAATTCGTATCAGGCTTTATTTTCCCCTGAAGACTTCCAAATAACTTTTAGTCAACTTAAGAGCTCTCATCGATTAAAATTGCAAATTATCCAAAGTTTCAGTTTGACAACACGTTTCAAGTCTACTATGTATACAGTACAATGATTATAGTACGAGTGTAGTGAAACTTGTTCGGGGGAGACCAACTATTAGCCATGTAATTGTCAATGGACATTCTACAAAGTTTTGCGGAAACGATTTGAGCTCGGAGCTATTAAGTATGCAATGTTGACAGAAAGTATATAGTTTACCACCCTCGGTATCTGGAGATTCCAGAAGCGCGTGTGGAATGCTATCTGACGTTCCGAGTTCCGACACGAACATTAAAGTGTAATCAACACTATAGCCTCAGACATGCAACCGTATTTTGAATATTCATGTCACGCCATTGTCATAAAGTATGAGCTTGGAACTAGGGATAAGTTTCACGACTATACGTTAATTAATGTTGATGCACTGCAAAGGATAATAATAATCTGTTATTTCGCAATGCATTTGAGCAGAAGGCTCTTCTGTGTTTGTTAAGTTTATGTACATTATTTAGTATGGTAATTTTACCTTTCCGTACTTGTGATAAAAATTCAAATATGTATGTACTAGGCTTGTTGGTTGTGCATTCCGTACCTATACTTTTCGGTAAAGAAACTTCATATAAAAAAGTGCCAGCTTATCCAGCTCCCTTCCGTTACCAAAAAACTAGCCCCTGACAACCATCGGTACGTTTATGTCCTAAGTCGTGTACCCATCAAAATTATAAAGTTAAACAGTTAAACAATTATCTGTTTTTAAACTGTTTGTCTTTTAAATGGGTGCATTTGGAGTGGATAGATTTTGATCGGATGGATTTTTTTCTTTAGAATGAGTTTTACCAGGCGTATTTTCACTTTGGCGGTTTTCCTACCAGACCCTGTTTGGAACAAAAAAAAATTAAAGTAAAAGTGTGAGTGGCTTTTACACTTTTATTTAGTAAAGAGACGAAATTTACATTAAGAAAAGTAAAAAAGTATAGTCAAAACTCATTTCTTTTGTAATTTTGCAAAGAAAAAGTTTAAAATCAAATGGATTGAATGTTATTCTACAGAAAATATGTAAATCTATTCGCTTTGTCAGAAGTCTTTCCCCAATTATATGCGGAAACTGTGATCAGTTATATCATATACAAATAATACATATATGTCCAAAGCTCACTCAAAATCGGGTACACATTTTTTTGGCCATGTAGTCCGATCGGCACCCAATGTCACAAATACGACAATACAGATACACGTATACAGGCTATTAAAGCTATTTGCTCTTTTGCTACACAGTTCAAGTTGAAGAGAGTTTAGATACTCTGCCAGAGCAGGTTTTCGTGCATTTGTCGACTTCAGGAGTGTATCTTCTTCCACTGTCCCATGCCATGGGTTGGGGTGGCTTACGCAAAAGTATCTGCGCCTGCGAAAACTGCGTATTGAAAAAGATGAAAGATGATTTGATCACAATGCATTTCTTGAGGTTGCGGAACAGGTAGCCATGCGTTCATTGACCTCATTAGTGCATTTCGTAAGTTGCATGCCGCGCTGTTAATGCAATGTGGTGGTAGCATGCGGTAGAGTGAGTGGATTTAGTGCAGGAGAAGGTAACACAACTTCCATACACATTTGAAAAGAGTTATATTTCTATACAGAACATCAACTGAAAATTTGTATGCAGGTTGTTCTGCCTGGTTCTGTACTCGATTCAATTAGAGGGATATGAGAACGAGAATGAGTTGAGTATTGATCAAATAAAAATACGATATTTGATCGGCAAAAATCGTATATCGCTGGATTTTTGCAGGATGGTTGGTGATGCTGATGGCGTCCTGATTATGGAAAAAAAACTCCCCAACGATTGGAGGGCTCCAACCTTGGAAAAAGGGGATAGGGGAGTATTTTTTTACTTTTTAGCAAACATTTCAAAACCGACAAAATACATATACAGAAAAATGGTCTGAGAACGAAAAAAAACACATAAAATTACCCTTGCAATTGTATATAATACATTAGGATTTTAGTGAAAAATTTGTCGCTAGACTAAAAAATAAATTAGAATATTTTCATTTTAGACTCTTTTAAAAACCTCCAACCTCTGAAAACGCAAGTACGCCTCCCTCCTTTTCAAGGCTGCAAACCTATAATCTGTTGGGACTCCCCATAATCAGGAGGCCATCCCCAAAAATCCATCAATGTAAGATTTTTGTCGTTCGACGTCCATTTTTTTTTTTCTTCGGCTATAATAAGATCATATTGATTAAATTGTTTGAAACAAATCAGAATGCCCACTTTAGTATGAAAGTTTGTTAACGAAATTTGTATCAGAAGTCTGAAAACGCAAAAGTCTCTATTGGAGAGTAAGGAATATATGAGTTTCAATTTTGGATTGATTTTGATATAATTTGAATAAATTTTACCAAATTGCAGATCTTTAGGGGCAGTTTCAATTGAATTGAAATAGAGCTAAAATTAACCCTAGTTTTCTGCACTTAAAGGTCCATCTAGATTAGTCGCCAAATGGCGACACGTACAGCCAAATGGCTGTTGTAATTCCATCCAAGCTAGTCGCTATTTGGCTATGCGTCCAGTTTTGATATTCAATATGGCAACTCAACCAACCGCTTGTCAATTTCAAAGTGACAATTTTACAACTTTTGTTCGATCTTTTGTGTGAAATTGAATAATTATTGAATGGCCATGTAATAATTCAAACGCGCAGAGTCCGATTTTGATAATTAAATTTTAAAAAATCACCAAAATGAAATTTTGGTTATGTCATTTCCTGTCTCCATTTGGCTGCTACAGTGTGGCTGCTAAGGAGCAGCCAAATGGCTGCACGCGATGCCAGTTTTTGGACGCGCAGCCATTTGGCTGCTAGTGTAGATGGACCGCAAGGCATTAAAACTGTTAGAAATAACAAAGTTAAAATCAAATGATGTAAGAAAGAAATGATCTTTAGACTATGCGCCAATTTTTAAAAGAATCGTACAAGCACCTCACCTTGGCAGAAGTTGGAGAAAATTGAGATGTAAATATATTTTGTTATTGGGTCAAATCACAAAAATTTGACTTTGAAGTTCCGTAAAAACCAAACCTCTTATCCGATTTTAGTGCGGTTAGTTTCATTTTTTGGATAATAATCATCTGTACCTAATAATCATCTTATTTTGCTATGCTACCTAGTCTAGCTTTTGAGATAATGACGTTTTAGTCGTAAAAGAAAATGATTTTTTCAAAAATCTTCAAATGCCTGTGGCAGCTAAAGGGTTAAGCTAAGAGGGTATGTTCCGTACAACTTTTTTGCTGGAAATCACAAGAGGAAGCACAATCCGGTTCGTTTATGCGGCAGTTTCCGGGCACCCTGTATATTTTCTTAACTTACAACTAATAAAAAAAAAGCTATCGGAAAATTGGTTTTGATACCGAAATTTATACTTTTAGGCCCGTATTTATAGACATATGTATGTCCCTTCACTCAAGGCGACCTTTAGTCAAGTATGCCAAAATTCAAAAATTAGATGTCATTTCCAGTAGTTTTTCATTGAAATAATTTATATTTAGAAGTCAATGCATCCTTGATTTAAGGCGAAACTCAAGGAGACCTTAAGCTTTTAATACAAGTGTAATATAATAATAACTCAAGGTAGGTAACTAGCTACATTGACTTCAAGTGAGGTTGACTATTGCAAAATTTCAAAGTGTCCTTGAAATCGCCTTAAGTCAAGGATGCATTGTCTCGAGAAAATAAATTATTTCAATGAAAACTAATGGAAATGGCATTTATTTTAAGGTAAGGTATGTTTATAAATACGGGCTTTCGTTTTGGCTAATTCTTGCTATGCTTGTTGCGGCCGGCATATCAAGAAACAATACTATGTATACTATAAATTGAAAAATCTAGAGCTGTCTAGACGGGATCGCATAAATGCAAATTTAGAAAAGGTATTGAATAAAGTGGTCGCAACATGTAGGAACAGCTTCTTCCAAAAATAATATGTGCAAAATTTGAACTTCCTTTATTCTGTCACAAGTTATGGAGTGAGTAAAATGCCCGAAGGGACTAACAAAGAAGGTATTTTTTCAGAAACTCCATGTCTTTGACCCTAAAACTCACCTACATTTATATTAATTATCGTCTCCAATAGAGACTTTTCATTTTGACATCGGCTCAGATAATCTGAACCTCAAAATATAGATGCACGTGCCACAGACCAATTTTAAATGGTCCACTCATCTTGCGCGCGCCGCGCCGCGGTGCCATACATCTCACACCACACAAGACGCGGGCGGGACGTGGCAGTGAATGAATTTCATAATCATTTCTGTGTTCATAACATAACATATTGTCCGCAACGGCAAGTTGCTCTCTTCCTCGGACCCACTCGGTCCACTTGTCATGCGTCACGGAGTACGGAGATATCCATCACACACCACGGAAGTCGCAGGCAATGGCAAGCGATGAGTGATTCTTAAAAGATACTATAAAAAGAGTCTCTTGACTCTCTTGAACTGGAAAACGTTATCTCAAATTCACACGCACACAGGCTCATGCGATTCACTTGAAAGCTCTAGGAAATTTCAGATACATTTTCATAGGAACAACATTTTGTACCAATTTGGACATATATGTATTATTTGTATATGGTTATATCTTTGTTATCAGAAGCGTCGGCAGTTTTTCATTGGAACTAATTTTGAAAGTGACTTGAGCCAAAAGAACCGTTTTTTGTGTGATCCTTATCAATCTACGAATGGATGATAATCGCATGGTACGGATAGCAATGTACATACGAGGCACAATAGTCTAAGCATATACAAATAAGACATATAAGTCCAAATTGGTACAAAATGTTGTTCCTATGAAAATTTATCTGAAATTTCCTAGAGCTTTCAAGCGAATCGCATGAGCCTGTGTGCGTGTCAATTTGAGAGAACGTTTTCCAGTTCAAGAGAGTCAAGAGACTCTTTTTATAGTATCTTTTAAGAATCACTCATCGCTCGCCATTGCCTGCGACTTCCGTGGTGTGTGATGGATATCTCCGTACTCCGTGACGCATGACAAGTGGATCGAGTGGGTCCGAGGAAGAGAGCAAGTTGCCGTTGCGGACAACATGTTATGTTATGAACACAGAAATGATTATGAAATTCATTCACTGCCACGTCCCGCCCGCGTCTTGTGTGGTGTGCGATGTATGGCACCGCGGCGCGCCGCGCGCAAGATAACTGGACCAAGTTGGGGAGAGAGGAGGAACGACACGAAAACACGTTGCTGTGCATGCGCCTACGAAATTTGAAATTCGTCTGTGGCATGTGCATCTATATTTTGAGGTTCAGATTATCTGAGCCGATGTCATAATGAAAAGTCTCTATTGGAGACGATAATTAATATAAATGTAGGTGAGTTTTAGGGTCAAAGACATGGAGTTTCTGTTCGACCTAATTTTTCAATAGGTATAATAATTCAAATTTGTATTTTTAATTTTTAATTTTCAAAAATGTAATTTTTGCAGAATATTAACCCTGAAGATGAGCCTCATGGCTCGAAATATATAGGTTACTGCAGTAAAAAATTGCATTTTATTTTCGCGAATCCTGGAGGCACCACAACACCACCAAATAAACCACCAAATAAAAAAAAAAATTCTTTGTTAGTCCCTTCGGGCATTTTACTCACTCCATAACGTGACAGAATAAAGGAAGTTCAAATTTTGACATATTATTATTGGAAGAAGCTCTTCCTACATGTTGCGACCAATTTATTCAATACCTTCTCTAAATTTGTATTTATGCGATCCCGTCTAGACAGCTCTAGATTTTTCAATTTATAGTATACATAGTATTGTTTCTTGATATGCCGGCCGCAACAAGCATAGCAAAAATTAGCCAAAACTAAGGCCCGTATTTATAAACATACCTTAACTTAAAATAAATGCCATTTCCAGTAGTTTTCATTGAAATAATTTATTTTCTCGAGACAATGCATCCTTGACTTAAGGCGATTTCAAGGAAACTTTGAAATTTTGCAATAGTCAACCTCACTTGAAGTCAATGTAGCTAGTTACTTACCTTGAGTTATTATATTATTATATTACAATTGTGTTAAAAGCTTAAGGTCTCCTTGAGTTTCGCCTTAAATCAAGGATGCATTGACTTCTAAATATAAATTATTTCAATAAAAAAAAACTGCTGGAAATGACATCTAATTTTTGAATTTCGGCATACTTGACTAAAGGTCGCCTTGAGCTAAGGTATGTCTATAAATACGGGCCTAAAAGTATAAATTTCGGCATCAAAACCAATTTTCCGATACCTTTTTTTTATTAGTTGTAAGTTAAGAAAATATACAGGGTGCCCGGAAACTGCCGCATAAACGAACCGGATTGTGCTTCCTCATGTGATTTCCAGCAAAAAAGTTGTACGGAACATACCCTCTTAGCTTAACCCTTTAGCTGCCACAGGCATTTGAAGATTTTTGAAAAAATCATTTTCTTTTACGACTAAAACGTCATTATCTTATAAGCTAGACTAGGTAGCATAGCAAAATAAGATGATTATTAGGTACAGATGATTATTACCCAAAAAATAAAACTAACCGCACTAAAATCGGATAAGAGGTTTGGCTTTTACGGAACTTCAAAGTCAAATTTTTGTGATTTGACCCAATAACAAAATATTTTCCCATCTCAATTTTCTCCAACTTCTGCCAAGGTGAGGTGCTTGTACGATTCTTTTAAAAATTGGCGCATAGTCTAAAGATCATTTCTTTCTTACATCATTTGATTTTAACTTTGTTATTTCTAACAGTTTTAATGCCTTGCGGTCCATCTACACTAGCAGCCAAATGGCTGCGCGTCCAAAAACTGGCATCGCGTGCAGCCATTTGGCTGCTCCTTAGCAGCCACACTGTAGCAGCCAAATGGAGACAGGAAATGACATAACCAAAATTTCATTTTGCTGATTTTTTAAAATTTAATTATCAAAATCGGACTCTGCGCGTTTGAATTATTACATGGCCATTCAATAATTATTCAATTTCACACAAAAGATCGAACGAAAGTTGTAAAATTGTCACTTTGAAATTGACAAGCGGTTGGTTGAGTTGCCATTTTGAATATCAAAACTGGACGCATAGCCAAATGGCGACTAGTTTGGATGGAATTACAACAGCCATTTAGCTGTACGTGTCGCCATTTGACGACTAATCTAGATGGACCTTTAAGTGCAGAAAACTAGGGTTAATTTTAGCTCTATTTCAATTCAATTGAAACTGCCCCTAAAGATCTGCAATTTGGTAAAATTTATTCAAATTGTATATCAAAATCAATCCAAAATTGAAACTCATATATTCCTTACTCTCCAATAGATACTTTTGCGTTTTGAGACTTCTGATACAAATTTCGTTAACAAACTTTCATACTAAAATGGGCATTCTGATTTGTTTCAAACAATTTAATCAATATGATTTTATTATAGCCGAAGAAAAAAAAAATATGGACGTCGAACGACAAAAATCTTACATTGATGGATTTTTGGGGATGGCCTCCTGATTATGGGGAGTCCCAACAGATTAGAGGTTTGCAGCCTTGAAAAGGAGGGAGGGGTACTTGCGTTTTCAGAGCTATGGAGATTTTTAAAAGAGTCTAAAATGAAAATATTCTAATTTATTTTTTAGTCTAGCGACAAATTTTTCACTAAAATCCTAATGTATTAGATACAATTGCAAGGGTAATTTTATGTGTTTTTTTCGTTCTCAGACCATTTTCCTGTATATTTTGTCGGTTTCGAAATGTTTGCTAAAAAGTAAAAAAAAATAATCCCTTATCCCCTTTTTCGAAGGTTGGAGCCCTCCAATCGTTGGGGACTTTTTTCCCATAATCAGGACGCCATCAGCATCACCAACCATCCTGCAAAAATCCAGCGAAATACGATTTTTTCCGATCAAATATCGTATTTTTATTTGATCAATACTCAACTCATTCTCGTTCTCATATCCCTATAATTGAATCGAGTACAGAACTAGACAGAACAACCTGCATACAAATTTTCAGTTGATGTTCTGTATAGAAATATAACTCTTTCAAATGTGTATGGAAGTTGTGTTGCCTTCTCCTGCACTAAATCCACTCACTCTACCGCATGCTACCACCACATTGCATTAACAGCGCGGCATGCAACTTACGAAATGCACTAATGAGGTCAATGAACGCATGGCTACCTGTTCCGCAACCTCAAGAAATGCATTGTGATCAAATCAATCAGAACAGAGAGTTATAAGGAACCGAAACACTACGTGAGAGATGAACGAAATCGGTTGAGGAGTGGAGACGTGAAGTGAAGTGCAGCGATAAAGTTGCTAAACTGGATTTTGTATGGAAGTTTGAAATATTGTTTTCTAAAACGTAAACATTCTAATTGGACCAATATTGGACCAGACCGGTTTTAAACGAGCATTTGACATATTGTCCTCTCAAATGTAAACAAACATGCTTATGTAGGATTGTGGATCGTGCGGGTGTTGCGACGCAGTGTGTATGCAGTTGCGCATGTATAGGAATTCTATCGCCAAGCTACCATGGGAATATATGGGCATTGCGCCTCCATACTTACTCAATGTCAAATCATCTTTCATCTTTTTTCAATACGCAGTTTTCGCAGGCGCAGATACTTTTGCGTAAGCCACCCCGACCCATGGCATGGGACAGTGGAAGAAGATACACTCATGAAGTCGACAAATGCACGAAAACCTGCTCTGGCAGAGTATCTAAACTCTCTTCAACTTGAACTGTGTAGCAAAAGAGCAAATAGCTTTAATAGCCTGTATACGTGTATCTGTATGGTCGTATTTGTGACATTGGGTGCAGATCAGACGCGACATGGCCAAAAAAATGTGTACCCGATTTTGAGTGAGCTTTGGACATACTTATATGTATTACATATTTGTATATGGTCTAAGCATCGAATAGCATCGCCAAGGCAAATAAAGTTACTCAATTCTGGCAGCGAAGAAGTTTCAGACTGTCTCGTTATTCGTGTGTTTGCTCAGATGTTCAGTGTTTAGCATTTTGTTTCTACATTTCATAATTTAATTCAATTCATTATAAATCCAGTGCACAACCACATGATTTGTACACTTTTTGCTTTCATAATCATAGCATAAATTTAAATTTATATTGATTCGTGTAAAACTTATTTCCGAATAGGTTAATTTTACATATCAATGGGGTTTTGATTCCATTTCAAAAATGTAAACTTAAATGCTTGTCGGAAGCCGTTTAAATCAAATTGTTTAATTTTAAATACAATAGAGCATGCCGTTCAAATATTCCATACAAAAATTCGCTTACCAACAATACGTAAATCAGTAAACCACAATTTTGCATGTTCAAGGCATGGGTGTATTTCCGAATATTGGATATTCTGTAAACTGTCGAAATTGACGATATTATTTGTAGGATATTACCCCATGCCTACTTCGGACATGTAAAATTGTTTTGCGTATTGTCGGCAAGCGATATTTTTGTATGGAAATGTCAAACTATGTCGTTATACATATTTGCAACGACAATGTAAAACTCTCTAATATCTAACGTTTATACGATAATTTATTTGATGATGATAAATTTACAGCTATGAGAGTTGGCAACAAATACAACAACAACATACATACATACATATGTATGTATATGTACATATTGGCGTATTTATAGTCTTACAATCAGTTATATAAAGTTTGGAAACTCACCATCTCGAATGTGGATTTTTTTTATTTAGATCGATAGGAAATCGTTTGTCGGTGATTGTCGGTCAATTAAAAAGGTTTGTCGGTCCTTAATTATTTAAATAAAAGCATTTTAAAGTGTATGAAAACGACATCATGTAGAAAATTAGCGGATCATTTTATCCGACTTGTTTTTACATTCATTTCATAGATGGCGCTCTTTTGACGGATATAAACTACTGCTTAGATGTCAAAGATTGTTTTGTTTTATATATCAGGATGTTTCATAGGAGCATGTCGTCTGTCGTGTACACAGCTATGTGAAGTTGGCTATCTTACATCGCAAATTTGATTTTTTTTTAAATATATAAACAGCCGTTTAAATCCGTTAAAAGAGCGCCATCTATGAAATGAATGTAAGAACAAGTCGGATAAAATGATCCGCTAATTTTCTACATGATGTCGTTTTCATACACTTTAAAATGCTTTTATTTAAATAATTAAGGACCGACAAACCTTTTTAATTGACCGACAATCACCGACAAACGATTTCCTATCGATCTAAATAAAAAAAAATCCACATTCGAGATGGTGAGTTTCCAAACTTTACACTTTTCATGCAATTTTCATTTGCGTTTATTTAAGTAATTAAGGACCGTCAATCGTGCGGAAGTGACCGACAAACACCGACAAACGACGAGGAATCGATAAAAGTAAAAAAAAAAACAAGATACATCCCGTTTTAATACCTTTTTAACAGTTAATTACATTTCATATGTCAAACTTTGTTAGGCCCTAATTAATTAATTAAGGACCGACAAATCTTTTTAATTGACCGACAATCACCGACAAACGATTTCCTATCGATCTAAATAAAAAAAATCCACATTCGAGATGGTGAGTTTCCAAACTTTATATAACTCTTACAATCATATCATTCTTATATCATTTTATTCTAGCTCCATTATTTCTAGCATATACATATTGGTATGGTATTGAACTCTGGTGTACGTATGTACGTTGCATAAAGAACAGATACACAAAACTTATTGTGTGCTGGCAGAATCAACTCATCTGGAGACATGTGTGAATGTGGCCCCGGGAAGCCAAGAGGCTGGGCACCTATGACCTAAGCAACGGGTTATAGTTGTGTCCCTTAACTTTGCCGTTGCGAAAGAGCATCATGGCTTAAAATCTTTGTTTCATATGCTGCTGGTTTTGGTTTATACAGAAAAATATTCCGGCAGGCGTTTTTGAGAGAGATTGTCCTGAAAGCGTTGCCCGCGGGTATGGCTTCATAAAACGATACTTATAAAGGCACTTGAATCCTGAAGTTAGTAGCTTCGAAGGTAACATAAACACCCAATACCTTAGTGGTGGCTCGTCATAGTGGGCAAGGTGGACACGGCCCACCCTCTAAATGCATACACTTACTGTACTTTTTTTTTAACATTAAACAGTATATACAATCTAATTTCACCTTTGACTATTTAGTGAGCATCATTCACATTATAAGTTTTCCCACTCCTACTCCTACCAAAACTCTCTCGCAGAAAAAATTTATTCTTTGTACTCGTATTATGTGTCTGTATTATTTCAATGAATCAGTAAAATACAAATGAGAATGATGACGTAGAGAATCGAAAAGTATAAATGGAGGGGACTATGGGCCAAAATAAAATAAAAAATCAATTATCGTTCAAATTTCAATTCAATGTAGGAAAACATGTTTCTCAGGAGGATTTGGGATTTGTTTTGTAATTTCAACTGCTTTTTGATAATGTTTTAAAATAAAAGTACATACTTTTATACAAGTCGCTGATTGGGCTGTAACGTTCCTATAAGGCCGCGCGGAGACTAAAGGCGTATTGGGGCGTAGCGTAGCGTAAAACCTGTCGCCCAATACAACGCTTGAATTGGGCGACAGGTTTTACGCTACGCCTTAGGCTTCATTCATTGGCCGCGTTTTTTAAACAGCTAACCTCCATTATGCAGTGTAATTTTCATACAAATGTTGACCCGAACCCACATCCAGGTTAGCATTTCAAACCCGAATAGCAGTCTATTGGCTATGTTCATACCCGTATTTTTTTGTCTTCCCTATCGTCTTCAAGTTCGTTTTCTCTTACAATATTTAATTCGGCATTGATTGCAGAAGTGAACAGAAGAGATGAATGCCTCATTTAGTCCACATTTTTTTTCATCATTCGTCGTTAGATATTTGTGGCGACTGGTCAGAATAGCTTCTTTTGTTAATATTATGAAGCAGCAGTAGATTCCGCAATAGTGTTGCTCATTTTTCAATATATTGAAATTAAATGTCAACACATTTTAGCACTTATTCACTCGTTTAGAAATGAAAACACCCTTTAGGTACTCAAGTCGCAGCCGGATAAATTTTACTTCACATTTCTTGCACACAGCAAATTATAAAAATAAAACGTAAAAAAAAACAGCAAGATGGCCTGATGTAACCATCCCGACTTCTTTTTTTTTGGTTTTACTTGCAGTCGCGGGCCTTAAGGAGAAGGTAGATCTTAATGAGAATATTCGGCAGGAATGCGATCAGCTACCACCGAAAATCTTGGATATTATCTGAAACCCTCAGATTTCAAATTAAAGATTTTTACCACCCAAAATTATAATTTTTAGTCTAATAATAAAGTTATTCAAAACCAAAGTTGTTTTATAAATTTTGCGTCACCCATATAGGTGGTCAGCTGGTGCCTGTTCTCAATCCGTAATTTTATCGGATATTCCGAGACAGAACTATCATCCGCGCATTGCTGCTGAGATTTTAGTCTCCGAAATTTAGAAACTCGTAGATTTCAGGCTTCTGATGTCAAGGATTGCAATACCTACGTTGTGTGTGCCAATAATTAATAACATAATCAGACTTTGGAATATGACGTTTCGCCTAGTCCTTCGAAAACGAAAAACCTAATCCTTTAGTGTGACTGTAAGACCTAGGTTTCGCAAGAATACCATCCCAACTACTTTGTTTTGTGATCACGTTGTCAAACCAAGGTCCGTTGAGGATATCCCACATGAAGATCTCTCCGGGAGCCTAATGGAATTCATCACCATTCCATATGAAAGAGATAAGTTGGGAGATAAAGAATATGTAGGTTAGGCAAGACTATCAACTAGGTAGGCAATAGAAAACTGAATTGAGATTTTCTCATGATGATTTAGAACCACGGGTCAATTTTTTCTCTGAGCCATACTGCAATTGTTGTTGGTAATTGTTCATTTTTGGAAACAATATTTGTTCAATCCATACACTAATAATTTTAGATAAAAAGCTGATTCTACTAGACTAACTACGTTCTAAATGGCGGAAACAGTAGTATAGTCTAGCCATTCTTTTGCGGAATAGGCGCAAAATCGCAAAGAAAATGTATGTACATTCCTCCGAAAAGTTGTCCACTAATATGTTAGATAGCCCTTGATTGTACGTCGAAGAAGACATAAACCTTAAAAAACTGTTTAACGGTATTGCTACAATTGAAAATCCAAATTTTCCATTTTTAGCATACAATCTTCACTTGGTAATCCGAACCACTAAATGCATACTGCATACTGTGTATTTTGTATTCCGGATTTTGAAAGGAATTTGGACTCTATTATCCGGATTGTTTATAGATTTGTAATGTGTAACGACAAATTTTGACATGTATAATTACAGGACAATATATTATATGTATACACTCAGTTAAAGAAGAAAATAAAATAATTTCGTTAATCCGGATGTTCTATTAGTCCGGACTACTACTTGCAAAAATTAATCCGGATTATCGAGTCAAGACTGTATTACGTTTATGGGTTTAGTTTGAAAATTCAGCATTTTTCTTTTTTTTTGTGTATTTGGGTGTACCAGCACCAATCCGAAGTTTATCACCAAAATGTCGTTGTGAAATAGTGTTACAATGGAAAGAAATGACTCAGAAAAGGGAAAAAGACCGATAATGTAAGTTTAAACCCCTTTTCCGGGTCAACTTTTGTTTGCGCCCCAAAAACATAAAGAACGTGAAAAAAAATTTCCACAACATTTCACATTCTCGACTACTATAGTTTTGCGATGTCGTTATTGAAGTGTAGGCGAGTTGTAAGTAGTCAAATCTCGAGTATAAAGTAAAACACATGCAGGAGCCATTTGTCGTTAAAAGGTGGCATTCTTGATCCTTAAAATTTGGCTGTATAGTTTTCACACCTTCTCCAACAATATTTTTGGGACGGTAAATCTTAATTGTTGTTATATATTTTAATTATGTATGACTCCAGACTTATAAGTTTGAAAATAATAATAATATAATAATAAATAATACAAACTAAACCAGAACAATACATTTTCACAACACAAATTTTAACAAAAATAAAACCTTTCGCTACCATCGTCAGCACATAGTTAAGAGATTTAGTGCTTCCTGAGAATATATCAAAATAGAAAAGTAGGGCATTTCTGCAGGGGCAAGGTTAAATTTGCACTCTGGTTTTCGAACGAAATGTTAATTACGTAAGTTTCATTACACCAAAAATGATTAGCATAGGCATACTATTATTTTGAACGAACAGACTCACTTGATAGAACAAGGATTTCAGGGATACATCCTTGTACAAGTAAAGTGTCGATTAGCTAATTACAATTATTCCATAAGAAAATTCTTTTAAAATATCCACAACCTAACCTAAACATAAGTTGAGTATAACTCCCGACCGTACACTTCATTTATATTCCAATTTTTAAATTAAGTATGTAGTTACGTACATTTTCTAGACCAGAATATATTTACATACTTTTAACATCCAAATTCATCATCTATCTATAATATACACATACCTGTCCTCCAGGCGCTCCTACAGTATTTGCTATTGTGTGCAAAACTTCAACGTATAACTTTTCTTTCTCGTCCATCCGATCGAGAATCTCGTCGCACGGTGGTTCCCTTTCATTTTCCGATAAAGTTTCTGCACGTGTCTCCGCGGCACGTACCGCGGACATTCGACGATTCTCACGTTTCCACGCCAGCGCCGTGAAGCTTTCAAAATACGAACCATCTGTTTCTTGAACTCTGTAACGGGAAGCAAAGAAAATAAATCAGGACATTATGAAAATTAGATGTTTGTCAAAGTTGAAGTAAAGGATCCTTTTCAGACACAAACACACATACACGCACGTACTCAAGGAAGCGGAATTGAAGGAAACCATCAAACTAACTTAGATCATAGAAGTTTCCATTTTTATTCTGAGCCATGGCTGTACGAGGTGTGGGAAGATTTTTCTTGCGACTTGACTATATCAATAAAATATAGTAAAAAAATCAGATTTTTAAATTTGACGAGGAAGACGAAAAAAGAAAATGAGTGAGAGAATAAGCAGCGCCATATGTAAATGACAATATATTCATAAGAAGAATAAATCAATACGCAATAGAAGCGAGTCGGTATGTTGTTTTTATGAATTATGTTTTTATTTATTTAATATCCAGCTCCTTATGCCTGTCCTTAATTTAGGACCATAGGAAAGTAGTCCACCATACACTCAGAGAAAACTTATTGTAACATTAACTATATGCAACCAAAACCAAGTCAATACTACTACAGTCAAACTTCTCTATAACGAATCAGCAAGGCACCGACTAATTTCTTCGTTATAGAGAAAATTCGTTATAGAGAAAAACTTAATTTTTTTCTTCATTTGTATAGATGATCTCTTCTACCCCAAAGATAACCCGGTAACCGATGATAGCGCATTTAGTGTCCGTTACGGAAAACACATTAAAAAAAATCAGTCGCGTTTTTTACAGTTATGTGTAATTAAAGAAAAATCGAAAAATTCATTTTTCATCCACTGTAACTGCAAATTTTAATATTTCTCAAATTTTCTTTTGCCACTACAACAGCAACAAAATGCTCTCTTACCTACAGCCCAATCCGAAAAAATAACTGTTTTGCTTTGAGAGAAATGTGACTCCAAAAACCGATAGATCAAATCCATCGTTTCGTCTAAGTTCAAATAACTGTACAATAAAAAAATTGCACCGGGACCTTTCGGCAAGTAATTTTAAAAGTTGGCGCATAGTCTCTAGTTTACAAACGGTGAAACGTTTGTTTCAGTATTCCCGATTGGAGTCAGAATATTTTTTCAAAGACCTGAAACCATGGCAATTTTCACCCAAAAATTGCAACACTTAAAATATCAAAAGACCTCATAGGATGCCTGTAAAGTTCAGAATGAGTCAAATACAGTCCATTCCCATTCAAAATTGCGTTGCTGCAACGTAAAATTGTCGGACAATTGACATGCATAGTCTGGGAATCCCTAAAGTGTCTTTAGTTGTATTCCACTCTGTTTGATTCCTACATTACTGGGGTATTCCCCTTAGTTACAAAATCATCGGGGGAATTATTTAGGAAAAAATCGTTATATAGAAGTTGAAAATACCTGAAATTAGCATGTTTGAATTGGGAAAACATTCGGTATAGAAAAAAAATTCGTTATAAAGAAATTCATTATGTGGAGATTAAGTTCTTCAGGAAACTTCGCGAAAATGCAGAGTTTACAAGGTAAATTTGTTATATAGAGAAATTCGTTATACGGAAGTTCGTTATAGGGAAGTTTGACTGTATTTCAAATTTACCATGAACATGGTTGATTTGTACTGAGAAATAGTTCTATCAACCAATTAAATTATCGTTTACATGTCATATTTTGCACAAGTGAAAACAACTCCAGCATAGTTGTTTTTGAATATTAGATTTGCTGTTTCTTTTATGCGATGTCTCACAATGTATTAGTCTAGTAGAGATAGCTCAAAACCCAAACATAAAAAAAAAGAAATTGTTGATGCCAAATTGTTGAAAACGCTGCCCAATATATGCAGAAGAAAGTTACACTAATTTGCGTCATGGGTTAAGAGGGGAGGGGGTGGCAAAGGAGAGAAAATTCAGTTTTTTGCAAATATCTGGAAATCTATGATTCTGACCTTAAAATGTCCTGAGGACGAAACAAACTACAAAAAATTACCTTTGTAATGATATATAACACTCTATACGTTTTCTCGGAAAATTATACCCTAGACCGAAAAGTACTATAGTGAATTTACATTTTATGTGCTTTAAATTTCGCACTGTAACTCTTGATAGAATAGACATAGGGTGACAAGATCTTATTCATTATATTACCAACAAAATTGATTTGGTTTGTACCAAAAATTGAAGTGCTCCGACTATTGACGCCCCCTCACTCCTCCTAACATTTTTCAAAAATGCATACCTGTAGCTTCTTTTTGAATTGAGACAGGTAGATCAAATTTGGTGGGGTTCCTAGTCTAAGCCTCATTATGCTTCTTACCAAAAATTATTACTATCCGATCAAAACACAAGGTACTCCCCATACAAAGTCAACCAAAATTCTAAAAAATGCACATTTTTCACTTCTAAACTCCATCTAAAATGAAAAAATAAAATTTACCTCTCAGAACGTCATTATAACAGTTAATTGTAGTCTTCTAAATGTATATTCAAAAGTTCATACTAGAGCGTGCCTTACAAGTAAGAAAAATCGAGTTTGAAGGTTGCTAGTACGTTACTCGATATATTCGGAAATAGCCTTAAAACTAGTACCAATGACCTTCAAACCCAATTTGTTGATACTTGTAGTGTACGCTTTGATGCAAACTTTTGAACATACATTCAGAAGACTATATTTACCTGTTATTATGACGTTCTAAGAGATAAATTTTATTTTTCCATTTTAGATAGAATTTAGAAGTGAAAAATGTGAAATTTGTTAAAATTTTGGTTCATTTTATATGGGGGTACCCTTAGTTTTGATCGGATGGTAATAATTTTTAGTGGGGAGCAAAATTGGCCTTGGACTAGACACCCCAACAAATTTGATCTGCCTGGCTCAATTTGAAAAGAAACTACAGGCATGCCTTTTTGAAAAATGTTAGGAGGATCAATGGTCGGAGCACTTTAATTTTTGGTTCAAATCAAATAAATCTTGTTAGCAATATATGGACAAGATCTTATGATCCCAAGTCTATTTTATCAAGAGTAACAGTGGGAAATGTAAAACTTAAAAAATGTAAATTCACTATAATACTTTTGGGTCTAGGGTATAATTTACTGAAAACTATCAAGAGTGTTATAAATATCATCACAAAGGTAATTTTGTGTAGTTCGTTTCGTCCTAAGAACTTTTTAAGGTCAGATTCATAGTTTTCCAGATACATATTTGCAAAAAATGAATTTTTACACCTTTGCCACCCCTCCCCCCCTTAACCCATGACGCAAATTGGTGTAACTTTTTACTGCGTATATTGGGGAAAAAATTTGTTTTTTTTTTATGATTGGGTTTGGGGCTATTTTGAGCCTATTGTACTGGACTATATGGTATAAATTACAAACTTCATCACTCATAGAGTCTGGTTGGTCTAGTAGGTAGAGCGTTCGTCTCCAAATCATAGGGTCTCGGCATCGAATCCCACTGTAGGTAGGATTTTTCTTATGCAATTTAGAGCGTAAAAACGTTAATGAAATATAGAAGAGATCAATGATTTATATGATTTATGAGTTATATGTTCTTTCCCTGGGAAAATTATGTTTTTTTTATCATAAAAATATCGAGAATTACTCCTTTTCATGCAATTGGAAATACTCTGTAGTGTTCATCAATTTGGTTAAAAACATATTTTATCCAAACCCTCCGTTTTTCTGTGGGGTCATAGATAAGTTAAACATAAACATGATCCATATCAATGCAACATTTTTGATGATACAAATATGAATACGCGTTGATTTTCAATGGGGGACATTTAATTATGAGCATAGTTAGAATGATTGTACTCCAAGTAAATTTAACTAGGTCTATGGTTGATTATATCTGAAAACGAGACCGAGACTAATTTCGGGCGCGGCCGAAATTTGGATACCCTTCGCTCTCTTCCGGGCTAAAAGTTTTTTCGGGCGTACCTACGACTTGTATTTAACCCCCCCCCCCCTTCCTTTTCCTTCGGTCTTCACAAAAGTTCCGTTGCGTCGACTAAACAATATTTGTGTGGGGTTTGGTTGGAATAAGTGGGCAAATCAAAATATTTACTCAGAAAATTTTATTGGGGGATGCGGGAGCATAGCCCCATAGTACGATCCCATTTGTTTTGACCTTTTTTGTTGCTTCGATTAAGACACATTAATTCAAGGTTTTGTGAAAATGGTGTAAGAAATGTTTCTTATAAGAACCAAAATGGTGGGTTGGGTCTGTATGGCAGTCCCATGACCCCATGGTCCGATTTGATCCATTCTCACATATGTTGTGTGTCATCAATAGAAATACATTTCCGTGGAACTTAGTTGAAATCGGTGCACAAATAAAACAGTTTTTCTTAGAAGAACCTAATTTAGGGGCTAGACTTGTATGGCATCCCCATGACTCCATTGTCCGATTGGAACCATTCTTACATATGTTCTGTGTCATCAAGAGAAACACATTTGTGTGAATTTTTTTTCAAATTGGGGCACAAACAAAAAAGTTTTTCTTAGAAGAACCTAATTTTTGGGGTTAGGTTTGTATGGCAGCCCCATGACCCCATCATTTGATTCCATCCATTTTCATAAGTTTTTTGTAACATTCATAGGGATGCTTTTATGCGAAGTTTGATTAAGATTGGTTCATAAATAAAAAAGTTTTTCTTAGAAGAACTCAAATTGGGGGGCTAGGTTTGTATGGCAGCCCCATGACCCAGTGATCCAATTTGGGTGAATCAAACATACAAGCAACCTGCAACAATAAGAAGCACGTGTGCAAAATTTCAGCTTGCTAGCTTCAATACCCGCCGAGTAAAACGCGTCGCAACAGACAGACGGTCGCAACAGACAGACGGACATGTTCCAATCGACTCCGCCAAGTCATGCTGATGATATGTATACTTTTTATATGGTCGGAGATGCTTCCTTGAATTCGTTACAAACTTCATGACAAAGTTAATATACCCTTTCACTCTACTAGCGAAGGGTATAAAAATATGAAAGTAATCAAGTGAAAAATCAACCAGGTTTCATAGTTGTACTGACTATGACATGAAAGGCTGAGAATCATGTGGTAAATTAGTTAGGTTAATATGGAAAATAGTTAATGGTACTATTGTTTTATTTTAATGTAAAATTGAATTCGATTCAAAAATCCAAAACACAGAGAAGTTTAAAATCTTGACATAAAAGTAGGGTTACCAACTGCCCGGGCCTCACCCGGCAGTGACGGGCCTAGAAGGTCTTGCCGGGGCGCCGGGCCTACGAAAATTCTGCCGGGCCACGCTGCTATGGTGGTAATAAATGATACCGAACGATAAAAGCGTCTCAGTGTTTGTTATCAAAAGTGTGACTGTATCTGTAACTTATAGGACTACGCTAACATTTTTTAGAGACATTTTTGGTGATTTAATCAAGGTTTTCTTTAAAATATGGCATACACAATCCAAGTTCTGGTTACTCAATGAACTTTACTCTTGAGGAACGCTTAACACTAACTATTGCAAGGCAGATGCTGTAGCTGACGGTTTACAAAAAAAAACTTTACTTCTGGCTACGTACCACTAGGTAGGATGGTCTGCGCCTGCCCATATTCCGTAAGGAAGCCTACAGTCTGAGCGTCACTCTTCATAGGCAATCAAACTGAGGTACGTACTTACATTGATAATACTGAGCTGGCATTATGTAAGGCAATGGGCGACAGTCACTTTCATATTTTTGCATTACAGCTCTGCTTTAACAAGATGACAGAAGTTACGTGGAGCTTTAAGCCAATTATTGATATATGTCGTATCCTAGTTCGCCAAACGACCGCCTTAGGAAACTCCTCGTTAGCTTACCCAATGCTCCTGAAGCGATAATTGTGGTGACACCGCTGTATTATCAAAGAAACTGCAGCTGCAATTTCTCTTCGTAGACATCCTAGTTAAATAGTATACGGCACGGCAGTAACAATTACATGAGTGACATGAAAATGGAAATGGAGGAATGGCAACATTTTGATTGTACACACGTAATGTGTGTGTTACACTTTCCCTAAACTTCGTACTTTTGGAAGTCTTGTAGAAGGTAACGTTTGATCAATTAGGCTACGGCATGTAGTACCAGCCAACTGGGTGAGTAGCCTAGTTCCTGTGGAGACGGGTGGAATCACTTTATCATTGGGCTGCCACCGGAACGCTCCACGAAATAAAGTTTATCTAAGGGAAATATTTTTTAAACAACCCCCTCGCCTGTTTGCAGCTGCCGGGCGCCATACCTAGTTGAGGAGGTAACCCTACATAGATGTAAACACCATTTGCACTATAATATTTTCATTAGAACACCAGGCTATATCATCAACGACTGAATAATCACATTTTCCCCGCTAAAAGCTTGAGCCCACAAGCCATTTTTGTCCGACAAAAGGACGGATTATTCTAAAATGTTTTATACATATTGTATTTTCTCATATTCAATATTCCAGCTGAGATTGATGCAACTAACTAAACCCATTTATGTCCCACAAAGCCTCGAGGTATTGTATATGTGATGTCGGGAATTGGAGCGAACCTGTACGACGACGGCTAACTAATGAAATTCATGCACGATAAATGTATATTGTGTATGTTATATGTAAAAGTCCGGAGATTATTTGCTTGTATAGTCCTTTTAGCCTTTAAGCGAATCGACTGACATGTGGTTTTCGGAGAAAAAGCAATATCAAAATTGTTAGTCTTTTTGTGAGGCAAATGTTTACGAAGGACTAGTAAAATGATAAAAACACACAAGACTCTTTTATTTTCGTTAAACTAGATTATACGTGGAGTTCATTCCAGAATGGCCATTTGCAAATGCGTTTAATTTACAGTGGATATATGTAGGATCCCGGAGACAGAGAGAAAAGCTATAGTAATTAATTATATTTCCATAACGCATTGAAGGAAGCATCTCCGACCATATAAAAAGTATACATATATGATCAGCATGACGAGATGAATCGATTGGGCGATGTCCGTCTGTCTGTCCGTCTGTTGCAGCGCGTTTTTCTCGGCCACTATAAAAGGTACGGAGCTGAAATTTTGCACACGTGCTTCTTATTGTTGCAGGCTGTTTGTATGTTTGACTCACCCCAATTGGATCACTGGGTCATGGGACTGCCATAAAAACCTAGCTCCCCAATTTGAGTTCTTCTAAGAAAAACTTTTTTATTTGTATACCAATTTCAACCAAATTTCACACAAATGTATTTCTATAGATAACACAAAATATATGCAAGAACGGATCAAATCGGACCATGGGGTCATGGGGCTGCCATACAAACTTAACACCCCAAATTAGGTTCTTCTAAGAAAAACTTTTTTATTTGTCCACCAATTTAAACCAAATTTCACAAAAATGTATTTCTATTGTTGACACAAAACATATGTAAGAATGGATAAAATCGGAGCATGGGGTCATTAGATTTAATGAAATATTTATAAAAAATACCGCCGTACTAGCGCTGCGCCCGCAATACGAGGGTTTTTTAGAATTTAAATGCATTTTAATATTTTTTGTACATATGTATATGTTTTATAAGCAATAAATAAGAATTGTGCACAACATTAATGAAATGCTTCCTGTAAATCTATTTTTGGATTGGTCTAAATAAACGCGTTCCACCTTTAATTAGACCAATCCAAAAGTAGATTTACTATTTATCCAGTTTGTATAAAAGTACTCCAATGCAAATCTACAGGCATTTTTCGATTTAAGATTTCTGATGGCCTTTGAGCAAAAAGAAACTCAGGCAAACGTAAGGATGGCTATAGGCTTTATATACATATGAACCAAATAGTTAGCTGTAAATCTACGTTACTGTTTTTTTACTCAAGGAAAATCGACTTATATGAAATGATTCCATTGTGTCCCCTGAGATAAGAGCCCACGCAAGCTTTCCTATGAGTATTGAACAAGTATACTTTTGCAGCTACTCAGGCACACCCTGTTAACTTGGTCCTACAAACTTCAAAAATATTTGTGGCAAACACTATTACCATTCTATGCATTTCGACCGAATTTCATGTTCATTGTTTCATCAAGTTAAGAGGTACGCATTTAAGAAATGCTTAAGAGGCTTGCCTTGCATTGTGAAAGGCCCTTATTAAATACTAACTTGGCTATATTTCCGGTTTGGATACAGTTATTCGAATGAAAATTCGTAGACGTATTTCCTATGTAATTTTGTAAAAACCCTTAGCAGAATTTTCATATTTGGAAACCACACGAACAAATTGAAATTTTACAAATTTACTGTTATTTACTTTTCCTTAGCAAAATTCAACAGTCTAAATATTTAACGTATATAAGGCCATACTGACCAATCTTTGTGCAAAGTTTCAAATCGATCCTTATAACGGTTTAGAAAAACGGAGGTCGAGAAGGAAGCTTAACTTTAAACTCCAATAACTTTTTTACCGTTACTCGAAACTGGGAAATTTTAACTGATATAAGATGTGCTCGTTTAGATCTTTGATTTAAATACCCATACGTCAATTTCCGCTAAAAACTAAAAAAGTCGACTTTTTCAAACGTTCGGGACACCCTGTTATTTTCTTCTTACCAACTTCTAAGGTATTTGTGCCAAAGACTGTAACCATTCTACACATTCCTACCAAATTTCATGACAATCGGTTGAGCCGTTCGCGAGTTATTTAGTGAACAGGAGGTCGGTTCATCAAGTGTAGTCTTTGGGTGTACGTCTTCAAATCAGGCGCGCACAGAGGATTTACGGGGCCCGGGGCATATAAATAAAAGTGGCTACATTGAGAAAAAGAACATTTGTCCTTGGAAACTCTATAAATGTTGTTCCTACTACAGGATGCCAGGATGCTGGTACCTGAGAGAGCGGCATTAGGGTAGATAGATAGGACGCTCGTCTTCGAATCATAGGTTCGCGGGATCGAATCGCATTGTAGGCGCAGGTAATTTTCTATGCTTAAACATCACTAACCCCTATAGAGGTCAATGCGCTGCGTGAGCATTTTTATTAAAAAAAAAATAATTGATGAAATCATTAATTTAATAAACGTTACAACAAGAACGCTATTCTCAATGTAAGAATGCAAAGCGCCAAAGTAGCTCTTAGCAAAGTTATTTTAAGTACGATGTTCTTAATTTTAGTAGAAAAACTGTAACGTCAAAATCATGTTTCAAAATACTTGGTTTAAGATCGATCCACACTTTTTAGTCATCAGTCGCAGTCACAGTAATTTCTCATACAAATTGACAGATTGTCAGTCGATCAATTAACTTGTATTGAAAATAACGGTGACTGACGACTGAAAAGTGTGGATCGATCTTTAAAAGTGTTTTCGATTGATTTCACTCTACTTTTTTTCATAGTGTAGGGGGCCCAATCAAGAAGTTGGCGGGAGTGCCCAGAGTGAAGTTGTTCCGTCACTGCTGATGGCATTGCGAAAATCGAAATTCTTGTCTCTTCATAAACGTTACTAAGACCGAGTGTGCACTGATCCAGAAGGGCTTCCATCGTTTTCAGTTTCTTGGTTAACACTTTCTCTATAAAACACTCAGATTTTAAGAGAAGGCCGATTAATTAGATAAATTTCGGCAGAGTGTGCTGTTGATCTCAACACCTAAAATATATCAAGATCAGTGCCAATTTTAGATTTAGTAATTTTAATCATCATCCATGGTGTTTTTCGAACTCACGAGCTTGTGACGGACTATGATCTCACTCAGATGTTAAACGAGTACCCATTTATGGGGATAAATAACACTGCTGAGCGTGATGCTGATCTCATTACCTCAACAAAAAGCAGATAAGATCTTGGAAATAGGATGTCACTAACACATCCTGCGGCCTTAGTCCAATGCTGGATTGTCGCGCCTGTTATTTTAATTTTAATTGAAAAAAGTAGGTGAAGGGAAATCCTATAGGGTCCTAGAAATGCTTTGAATAACGCAAAACAATATAAATAGAGATTTAAATAAAATTTATCTGACATCAATTCGTGTAATAATTTTGCAGACGTATGCGCACTGAGACCACTGTCCTCGCGGGGCCCTCTCCAACGCGGGGCCCGGGGCAAATTGCCCCTTTTGCCCCACCCTCTGTGCGCGCCTGCTTCAAATCATAGATTACCGGGATCGAAACCCACTGTAGGCAGGTAATTCATGATGCTTTTCAAAGCGTATTGACGCTAATAAAACGTCGCTAACACTTGTATGAGCTCTAGGTTCAATACTGTTCTCCGTAATTTTTTTTATAAAAAAAAAACTTATTATGAATCCATCATAGATAAAGTAGTGAATATTTTTTATTAATTCAATGAAATATTTCATGACATACATATTTGGAAAATGAAAAGTCAATGAAACTGAATTCATATTATAAATAAAATTATTCTTTGGCTGAAAATTAATAAAAAATCCATCGTATATACGAAAAATTGCATGACTATTAAGAAGTAAACATTAGGTTCAGTGAATCAACAGAAATACATTTGTATGAGGCTTGGTTGAAATCGGTGTACAAATAAAAGAAAATTTCTTATAAGAACCTAATTGGGGGTTGGGTTTGTATGGCGGCCCCATGACCCCATGGTCCGATTCTATCTAATCTTACATAAGTTCTTTAAAGCCAAAGGAAATATATTTGTGAAGTTTGGTTGAAATTGGTGCACAAATAAAACAGACAGTAATTAACGATTTTTACCGATTTTAGCGATTCAAACATACAAACTGCCTGCCACAAAAAGAGGCATGGTCGAGTAAAACGCGTCGCAACAGACGGACAGACTGACGTCGCCCAATCGACTCATCTCATTATGCTGATCATTATACATATACATACATATTTTATATGGTCGGAGATGCTTCCTTCAATGCGTTATAAACTTCATGACCAAGTTAATATGTATACCCTTTCACTCTACGAGCGAAGGGTATAATGACCTTCCAGAACCGAAATGACTGTCAAACTTGTTAGGTCTGCCGAAATTGATGAGACCTCTGCTTCTGCTATAGAATTAAAGAGACAGAGAGACAAATTAATGTTCAATTCCCCTCAGTCAATGCCAATATACCAATGAACATGTGTTGCGAACAGCTCCTGCTAGGAGAAGAAAAACCAACATTCGAACTTCAATGAGCAAATTATAATAGGTAGTGGTGCTGTCTGTCTACCGAACACTAACATCGTAAGTAAAATATAAATCCAATATACAACTATTCGCTGCAAGCCGCAACTTTTCTCTTTCTTACACGAGTACAGTGCGTCAGTAGGTTGGTTTCTCCTTTCTTCGATGATAGGCTTCCATTCTAATTCTTTGTCCAAGATAAGATAAAAAAATTGTTACCGTGTCAGAAAACATACCAAGTCATCTGTCCCAACAAAACTGTTTGGAACCTTTTCCATAAGCCATAACGTTGACACAAAAAATTTCAAGTGAACAAGAGAAACTAACGGTACAACAGGATTTTATATTATTTGTTGTTATCAATTTCCCTGCTTCTGGTAACATCAAGATATGGTAGAGGTAGAGCAATTTCATTGCTTTCGGATCGGGAGAGGAAGGCGAATGCTGCCAAATTAAGGGTAAGGGTTAGTGGTTAGTCTTATCGTATAGGCAAGTCGCACACTATTTTCTGAAAGCTTTTATAGACTATGCAAAATAAGAGTTCAGTAAGTGGTGTGTGGCATCTATACAATAAGACTCAAGCCACTAGATAAGATGTACGAGTAATCGGCCCTAAATGTCGAATAAAAGAAAAAAAGGCCAAAGCTCTAACCTTTACTACCATTATTATAAGAAACATTTTATTGAAAAAATAAATAGTTTACCGTAAACTGTTTCTACATCTATATCCCTTTCATGCACCAACCTTGTGCAGGCAAGCTGAATTTTGTAAAAAGGTTTTTTCTGATTAAATGAACGTCAAATAACACAAAAATATTATTTTTTTCAAAAATGATCATGATTTGTGACTTTTAGAAAACGTTGTACATATACAACATGGCGCATTAATGGAGTAAAAAAATCGATTTTCCCACGGTACAATAATATTATCTAGACTTGTTTTTATAGACATTTTTCCAAAATAACGATATAATTTTTCCCAAAATTACTAGAGTAAATTAAGGATCATTGATAGTAAAATTATTGTTTTAACAGTAAAATATAGAGAGGTTTTCGCCCAGGGGTAACCTAAAAATCCACTCCCTGTCCGATATTGTTAATCAATTAAGCACTTACTCGAAACTTTCGTATTTTTAGCTCAAATTTTTAAGTGAACTATGTAAAATATTTGTAGGCTTTGGCATTATAACCATCAACCTGTCCACTTTAGAAATTATCGTGATGTACGGTGGAATCCACTTTCACGTTTTTTCAGCAAATCAAACGCAACATTTATTGTTTTCTTAGATCACAAAATATTTTATCTGAAATCAAAGATATACTTTCCAGAAATTGATGTAAAAGTTGACTTAACAATTTCTCTTTTTATAAAACCTTTTTATTTTTACAGTTGGAACAATAATTTTATTACCAATGATCCGATGATGATCGATGGGACCAATCTGGTCCGTTTCCTATACGACATATCGCTGCTACCCAAATTGGCATTTATTTCGAAAGATAGGTTGCAGCTTGGCAGGGGAGTTGGTGTTTTTTTTTTGTTCAAACCTATTGCATCAATTATTCAACGAAATGCCACAATTAGGCACTCAGCGAAGTTTCTGGACACTAAAGATACTCCGTCAAACGGTTAAGCCGAGACGGTGTCATTTGTACGGTAGGTAGGGGAGCCTTTGGTACGATATGTCCCATTTTCAATAGCGTCTATAGGTATACTCTCGCAAACATGGAACCAAAATCGCCAAGCATCATTATTTCCTTTATCATTTGTTATGGACATTGGGCATAAAACCAAGTACTTCATGAGCCATGTTGTATACAAACAACGGATGAAATTTAGCCCCTAAAAGCTACCTAAAACCAATTTTTAATATTTTTTTGCTTTTATTCACTTTCTCAACAAATAAAGTGATAGTGGAAAAAATCGTTGTTTATGTAAGCTAAGAATTTAGTAAAAATTCAGTCGCTTTTTTAGAGCCGAAATTCATTTTTCAATAATCGCCTAACCATCCTCAACAAAAACCATTTTGAATGCCAAATTAATATTCTCTCACATGAAAGCACATAGAATCTAGAGGAAAAACCAATTTAAGATTTTTTCAGATATTATACGTTTCGGAAAATGTACCCTTGGTAACGAGAATTATGCGTTCAAAAATGTTGTTGTATGTATACAACAAATGCATGAAAGGGATATATAGGGTTTTGCAATTAGAGCGGACTGCCAGACTTTTTCCTGTGGGGTTTCATGAAGTCGGAGGTCGATACCAATAAGCCACAATCTACCGATGCCCTTAAAGTCAATATCAACCAAACCCTCGCTCAAATTCACCAGGATCTATGCGGCAGAGTCATTGAAAATTGGACCACTCGGATCCGTGCCACCGTGACAAGCCGCGGCGGACATTTGAATGAGGTTATATTCCGAACATAATGGCATATATTGGTTTTTCAATTAAAATAAAAAACTCGTTTATACCTCACACACAGCTTGTTTTATTCCATTTCAACACCTACCCGCCCTTACTGGTAAAAACTATAGTATTTCCAGGCCTCCCGTTAGAATTTCCGAGTCCTTGGCTAAAATTTTGGGAGCCTACTTATACGTATACAATGAATTTCTTTTAGTTACTTTATGGGGTAACCAATTAAAGTGGGTATATACTTGTTCCCGGCCGCCTTCCAGAGTTTCCAATAGTTGTCACATTGTTTCAATCAATACGTAATCATTTTGGTTTGAAAGAATAAAAAAAACGGTCTAAGGGCGATTAATCCCTTACACACCCTTCTCTCGACGGCCCTGAGTATTTTTTCTCTTAACATTAATCGTTTTGCCGCCTATTCCTCTATTAAACTATTAAAGAAAAAAACTATTAAGGAAAAAACAATACCATATCTTCGCCAATGTTTCTTGTCCTTACCGCCTTAATTTATTACGATATAGAACGATATCGAGTTTCTGTGTACAGAAAAAGTCTGCACACAATTCATAAACTGTTTATCCAGTGGGCGAACAAATAATTTAGAAATTTTCGACTCATTTGTTTCCAACGACCAAGTCCTGAATTAATAATTAAAAAGAAAACATCATTAGTTAAATCCTCAAAGTGTATCCCAGATTTTCCCGTATATTTTCTCAAAATGTCCGGGCTATATATAATATTTTCTTATGTGCAGATGCCAAATGGCATGACTCATTCAAAGCAAATAAAATTTCTTTGGCAGAAACATTACTGGACATACATAGCTAGAAAGTATACAACGAGAATATAAACGAAAGGAATAGGAATCTCCTGTTATTTTTTTATCCATAAGAAAATAAACGTCAGAGATATCATCGCCTCAATAAAAAGTGGAATTCATCGGGGACAAATGAACATGCTTACAAGTGGACCAACACGCCTGATACAGAATCAAATGGCCACTTGAAAGTAAACATTAGATTTTCTTTGGGATTTTATCAAATGGCCGAAAAGCCATTCTGAAGCCCATTTCTACCTTGATTTTTGTCGGGATACAGCCACAATTTATCTTATTTTTATTGTTTTCCAAACATGTGTTTCCCAAACATCGATAAAGATTGCCTAACTTTCGGCTAAAAGTTGAAGGAAAATTGTTGAATTTTATTTTTGTGTTTCAAGAAAAATCTCTTTTCATGGCAGATTCCCAAGACAATTTACCGTGTCCACGGAACGTGACATCAAAAAGTCGAGCGTATCGGAATCTTGGAATTGTTCTTGTCTACGAGAAGAAAAAAGAAATAAGTTAAAAACAGAGAATCACACATACTACAAACAATATTTTCGGCGTAGTGAAAAAGCAATTTCTCAGCTATCACTTTCATTGACATCTTATCTGTCATACAATGGAGAAAGGCAAAAAATAAGTACAAAAGAAATTTGTATTTTTTCACCCGCGAAATCAAATTTGGGATCTATTTTGGATGGTGGCGGGAGGGGGTTCTCCAACATTATAATGACATTATCGCCTCATTTTCCTATCACTTTTCTTCTGTTCTCAAGTTTGTTGCTTTGCCTCACTTTGGTTCAAAGAGGGCTTTGTTTTGATGTGGCATCACAATATCAAATACTTTTCCAAATTTAAGAGATGGATCTGAAAAGGACGTTTAATGTTACGCAATACGAACAATGTATATACAGGGTGGGGCAATTACAAGTTCGTTTTTAAAAATGCAATAAAATGAACAAAATTAAATTTTTTTCCATGTCTTATGGCTTTATTAGAAAGTAAGCTTCCATTAATGATGCGCCTCATCAGAAAAGATAATTTTTCGCCCAAAATCGTTGTCCAATTCAAGCTGCTCTAAGGCCCAAACTGCGAAGCGGATGGTCGTGCGACTTTAGTTGCTGAGTCAATTACCCCTTGTAAGGGAATAATCCGAGATCTTTGTGCAGAATTCTTCTCAGGCTAGTAGCCCAATAATATCGTATTTTCGTCAGGAAAAAAATGCGGAAGTTTATTTCTCAATTTTGTTATATGTATTTTTTGCACCCTAAAAACAAGTGCCGGAAAGTCAAAAAAAATTAAGCAAAAAGTGCCAAATGTCTTGTTTTTTGCGTATAAAACGAAAACGGTTCATTTCCCGGAAAAATGATCTACTACAAAAATAAAGTAAACATTATTTCCTACAAATTGCTATGCATCCTTTTTTTCTCAATTGTAGTTTGGAAGCTAGAGCAATGCTAAATTTCGGCAAAGACTAAATCTATAACGAGACCGAGTTCTAATCGTGCGATGAGTGTATACCCTATACCCATGTACAGATCTAGAAGGCACGCAAAACCCGAAATATTCAATTTAATATTTTTTGTGGGGGAGGGAGGGGTAGATGGGTGGGACCTGACACATCTTTATTACCTTGTCAAGGCATCCAATGGCTACCATTTGATACTAATTTGAAGTTTTTCATTCATCAATATGGCTGAATATAAATTTGTAGGGGAAGTAGGTGTAGGGGTAGTCGGACCTACTCCACTTGCCATTAACTAAAAGTATATGTCAGAATGAGACATTGATCAAAATTTCAAGTCGATAGCGATATTCTACCGAAAGTTATGGCTGAATTAAAATATCAAGGAGGGGTAGTTTGTATGAGAGGTAGGGGAACCCGTGGTCCGATTTGGTCCATTTTTAATACCGTTCAAGATTTTAGCAAAACAAACATTTGACTAAAATTTCAAACCGCTAGCTTCATTATTTCGGGAGTTATCGTGCTAACAGACAGACACACGGACAGACAGACAGACAGACATGGATTATTCGATTCAGGGACCGACCCTGATCATTTATATATATACTTTGCCATACCTCCGGTGGCTCCTTTGAGGTGTTACATAATATCGGCGTAACAAAAACAATATACCCTATACCATCTTATGGGTATAGGGAATAAAAAAGTCCCTCAGGTTTCCTTATAGTGTTATATTTGAATATATAACTCGAGATCAAAACCGGAATTTTTATATGAAAATTGAATTTTTCCTTGCCTTGCTCTTCACGAATCTCTTCTAAAAAGGTTTTCATCTTGTTCTTGTTCCGCGTGTAGACAGGCCCAGTTTTTCTATATCTCTTTCGGCAGCAAAAAAACGTGTTTGGTTGGGCGGTGGATAGGGGAAACAAGTTCTTCTTCTTCCTTGCCTCGTTCTTTATACCGCTCCTCGACCCACGGTGTAGGCACATCGCCCGTTTTGGCGATAATATCTCAGCGTATTTATACAGGCAGCTCTATCTTGGATAGTGTCATCGCCGAGACCAATGCGTTGTTGTTGCTTTTTCATTTGACACATCCAGGTGTTCTTCGGTCTGCCTCTGGCCTTGGGTCCATCAAGGGGAACTTCCATTGATATCGCTTTCTTTGCGGGGTTCTCAGGCGGACGCCGTTGAACATGGCAATAACAATCCATTTGTCGGTCTTCGAGCTTTTCGGTGATTGGTTGATATAGGGCAAACCTTCGAGCAGGTATTAATAGAAGGAGAGGAAACATCACTTAAAAAGTGTGCCGAAAGCGCAAATTCATGGGAGAGAAAAATACAATAACAACACCGTTGAAGCAAAGCGATTTGACACAAGTAGAGTAACAGTACATCTCAATTCAAACAAAGTTCCATGCTTTGACAACCCACTATTAAAGACAAAGACTTTTATTTGATCTTTCCACTTTGACGACCGGAGCCAGACTGATCGATAATGTTGAGAGAGAGCATTACACCTTCCCCCTTTTAGAAAATGATTGAAATTATTCGTTAATTGGTAATATAATGTTTCGATCAAGCTGGCGACGGCCTTCATTTACAAAAATATACATATATATAATTTTTATTGTTTTTGTTTTACGTAAGTAATTACATGGTAGCATCATTTCATTTTAAATTTTGTCAATTAAGTTTAGATCGATCTCTGCATATGTACATATGTATATGTTTTCTTTATTATTATTAGTTGTGTTTACTTTTGCTAAATTTTCATTTTTTTTTTCTTTACAGGCTTTGGTTCATCTACGGTTAGATATAATATTTTTTTTTTTTTTTTTTTTATTATTAAATGTTAATTGAAAAATAATGATGTATTTAGCGTTGATATTAATTTGTGATATATATACTCGTATATTTATATAATGTGATTTCATATTAATTCAATTCAAATGGAATGTAATTATGTTATTAATTTTACTAAATAATAATCCAACGTACTTAAACACTGATTTTTGTAATTTTTTTATTCTAAATATAAAATCTAAAGTAAAATAAATGGTTAAGTTTTTTAATTGTATCTTTATGAACGCTAAATTCTTTGTCGTTCTTATCAATAAGAGTACAATTTGATTTATCTATTGATTTTATTTTGTAGGGTCCTTTGAACACAGGGTCCAGCTTATGCCTAGGTTCTTTAGTAACTAATACTAGATCATCAACATTTATTTTTAATTTTATTGACCTTTTGTCGTAACAGTGTTTGTTTGTTTCTTTAGCTGACTCTACCATTTTTTTAGCTCGCTTGTGAGCGGTTTGTAGCCTGAATTTGATTTCTTTATGGTATAACTCTATATTGTATACTGGATCTATATCGCCATGGATAAAATCAAATGGCAATGGAATTTTCGCGAAAATTAGCTCAAAAGGACAGTAGTTGTGTACGGATGACGGAGTGGTATTATAGCAAAACGTGAAATATTTTATTTGTGTATCCCAATCATTTCGAGCATTATTAATATAAACTCGTAAGTATTGGTTCAGAGTTCGATGGTTACGCTCTACAAGACCCAACGTTTGATGATGATAGGGAGTAGCGGTTGAATGCTCTATATTTAGTAATTTAAAAACTTCTTTTAAAATCTCATTTTTGTATTCCGATCCGCAATCCGTCAGCACGCGACGCATGGGTCCATAAATTAGGACAAATTGATCGAAAATGGCCTTAGCTATTGTTGTTGCTTTTTTATCCGGGACCGGTATTGTTACTAGGTATTTGGTTAATTCGCAAACGATAGTTACGGCATATTCATTACCATACTCCGATTTTGGGAGTGGTCCAATGGTATCGATTGCCACTATATCGAATGCTTTTTGGGGTGTGGGTGTTATGGCTAATTTTTCTTTATTTCTGATTATGGCTTTTGTTGTTTGGCATTGGGTGCAGTTTTTTACATATCTTATAACATCTTTACTCATGTTTCTCTATAAGTATTTTGACTTGAGCTTCTCTAGCATTCTTTTGTATCCAGCATGCCCACCGAATATTGGATCATCATGATGCCTTTTTAACAAAGAATTTTTTTCGATACCGCAATACACGCGTTTTCTTTGTGGCGTTAATACGATAACTGTGTTTTTTAGAACTTCTGTCGCAATTTCTTTAAATTTTTCTACTTTTACCCTTTTAAATATCTCGTCATTGAGAGAAATTTGCATTTTTTGTACCGAATTTTTACTGATTTCTTTGCGAAGATCAGACATAACCCGACTAATGTCGAGTTCGCCATTAGTAAAGTGTTCAGCCAGATTTATTACGAATAGTATTTTGGATTTTATCTTACATATACACCTAGGGTTGGGTCTTGCCAGTTCAAAATGTAACTCAGGAAAACTTTTTACTTCGGTCCGTATCAACGTTTCATAAATGTTAACATTGGAATTAATCGGTTTACTATTGGACTTTTGGGTTATAGGATTAATATTTTCTGCGTCTGTTATCTGTTTTTTAGTAGTGGATCTGGTTTGCACAACAAAAATTTGTTTTGAATTGTTAGCTATTTCCTTTATTTCTTTAAAGTCTATTCGTGATAAGGCGTCCGCACCAGTATTTTCAGTACCTTTTACGTATTCTATAGTAAAGTCGTACTCCTCTAAATCCAAACGCACCCTCGTTAATTTCGAGGATGGGTTTCTCATTGAAAACAGAAAAACTAGTGGTCTATGGTCACTTTGGACAACGAATTTTTTTCCATATATATATGGTCGAAAGTGTTGCAGTGCCCAATGAATTGCGAGAAGCTCCTGCTCTATTACAGACTTATTCTGTTCTCCCTTGGTAAAAGCTTTTGAAGCGAAAGCCACTGGCATCTGTTTTCCATTATGTTCTTGTGAAAGAATAGCTCCACAGGATATTTTACTAGCATCCGTTGTTATATAAAATGTTTTTTTAAAGTCCGGATATTTCAGAATGTTTGGCGATAATAGTGACTGCTTGAGATAATCAAAGGATTGCTGACATATATCAGTCCATTCAAAAGGTACATTTTTTCTTGTCAATCTTGTTAAGTGATATGAATATTCAGCGAAGTTTTTAATAAACCGCCGATAATAATTTATGAAGGCCACAAACCTTCTGACGGAATTAGCATCGGTGGGGACCGGATAATTCAGTATAATTTTATACTTTTCGTCATCTGGTTTGATTCCATCCGATGTGCATTTATGTCCCAGAAACGTAACCTCATGCTTAAAGAAGAAACATTTTTCAGGATTTAATTTTAGTTTCTTATCGTCGCATATCTTAAAAAATTTCTCTATTTGCCTAATCATGTCTTTTTCAGATGTTCCGAAAACAACAAGATCATCCATGTATATAAAAGCATGATCAGGAGTGAGTCCTGCGAAGGCAAGTGACATCATTCTTTGAAATGAGTTTGGGGCAACTTTAAGGCCAAATGGAAGCCTTGTAAATCGAAAGGAGCCCTCATCTGTTGAGAAGGATGTTATGTCTCTAGAACCTTCGTCCAGTTCAATTTGGTGGAAACCACAATACAGGTCTAAACAACAAAAATATTTTGCGCGGCCTAATCCGTCCAAAATTTCATCAATTCTAGGTAATGGATAAGTATCTGACAAAAGTTTTTCGTTTACTTTTCTGTAGTCTATTACCAATCGCCATCGCTTTTCGTTCGAACCGGGTGGACCTTTTTTTGGGACTAAAAGAATTGGACTGTTATATTCTGATGCGGATGGCTCTATAATATTATTTTTATTCATATTTTTTATTTGTATGTTAACTTCCTCTTTATGGGAGTGCGGAATCCTATAGTTTTTAACGTATACCGGTGTTTCATCTTTCACACGGAGTTTCTGTCTATAGAAATTGTTAACAGTTAATTTATCGTCTGGCAAAGCAAATATTTTTGAATACCTTTTACAAAGTTCGGTTAATTCGGGTGTAATAAAATCCGGGAAATTAGGGGTCAATGCTTCAATTACTCGATTGGTTCTGGTGGTACCGATATTATTATTAACAGTATTATTAGTAAGAGTATATATGTCATAGTTTATTAGGGATTCACACATTATTGAATTATTAGGTATTTCTACTATTTTATCTTGTGTGTTTAGGATCCGAACATAGGGTTTGCCCTTGGATATTACACAACGAGCCACGAAAACTCCAGGCGAGACCTCTTGCTCGGGGATTAATATTTCGTCTTCAGTGGAATCTATTTTGATCTTCCGAAAGACTTCGCAACGAGATGGTATTGTCAACGTATTTGACGAATTAGTGTACGAAATTGGCACTTCTATCAGGCTATCATTTAATTGAACAATCATTTTAGATTGTTTACCCATATCCAAAAGGCAGTTATACCTTTGAAAAAAATCTAATCCTAAAATACCGTCGCATGGTATCGGAAAATCATTAGGTACAACATGAAATGTATGCTCGCAGACCTTCTGCTCAAGATATATTTTAGATTTCACAGTGCCGATAGTAAGCATTGGGCTACTCCCTATGCCCTTAATATGACATTTATTGTTAAGATTGACGAAGGAATGATTATTCAAGACATTGTTTTTTATGATTGATATGGCCGCTCCAGTATCTAGTAGAAGCTGTGTCTTGTCTTTGTTGGTAATATTTAAATATAAACAGATGAATGAACATAAATTTAGATTAACAGAATAGATTTGCGAAGAGTTCAGTATGAGGCCTAGCCCAGGTGGACCGCCTGGAGGCCTCTTTAGTTTTCCGACTCATGAGCTACTTCGAGATTACGGATATTGTTATCTGATATTGCTTGCTTACTTCTGTATGCGTATCCACCAGCAGGTCTTACCCAAGAATTTTGTCTAACATATCGTTGATTGTTACCCCGATAGTTGTTGGAGGTACGGTAGTTGTTGTTACCGCGATAATTGTTGCCTCCACGATAGTTGCTGGTACCACGATAGTTATAGTTTGGGCGAGAGTTACCACGGTATGCTCTATAATGCGATATAGAGGCGGAACTTTCTTCCTCAGCTGTTGTTTGGATATATTTTGTGATCGCTGCATTCACAGAATCAAATGTGCCCGCTCGCATCACTGTTTTAGTTTCTGGATTTGTCGCATTTGCTTTCAGGGCTGCGACTGTATTTTGGGTAGTATACTTTTCAGCAAGGGTCGCTGGCACACCTTCTGAAATATAGGCACGTTTAAGTGAAAACGAGAGATCCTCGATTTCTTTAATGTAATCGGAGCTGGATTTGTTGATTGCTTTATTATTCATCAACTTGCCAACCACCAATTCTGATGGCTCCGTTCTTATGTTGTTTTTTAATGTACCTATGATTAACGGGATACTGTTTTCATTGCTAATACGGGAGCGAGCATTTCCTTTTAGCTTTGTTTTAATTACACGTATTGCCATTTCAGTATGCGAAACCAAATTGTCACTTCCGAGATTTTCATTTAACAGCTCTAAAGCATCGATAAATCTAGTTAACTCAGTGCATTTCCCATCAAATTCCGGAATAATCCGGCTAGCAAAACTAGTGAATTCCATAAGGGTTACCATTTTAAAATTTTCAGGCTTAGGATTACAATTGGAATTTAAAGAAATTGAAATGTTTGTATCTATCAAAATTTGAGGGTTTGAAGAAATAAGTCTTTCTAATTTTTGTTGTGAAAAAATTCGACTAACAAGGGAATATGCTTGAGTATGAACCGATAATACGTGAGCCTTTTGCGCTTGATTAAGTTCCGAAGAGTATAAATTATAAACTGATTTTATACCATTAATATTTTCTGCTAACTTTATTAAGTGTGTAGTTACTGTTTCTTGTGATGGTAGCGATGATTTATTGAGGCATTTGTATCGTCTTTTAATTTCGCTTAAGTGACTATGTATGATTCTTACCAAACTTTCCCATTTCATGGTACCCAATAATATCCATCGATCATGGATTAGATAGTAACTGGAATTACGTGTTCCGTTTAACGATGGGTAGTGTGTACAGTGCACACGCCGTCCTCCTAGATTATGAAAATTTTGTCAAGAACTGTTTCAGCTGTGCTGGGCTGCTGTTGCTTGTCGTTATTGCTTCCTCCGTTGAAAAGTCACAACAGAATAACACTGGAACTCGAAGAACGCATTGCTGCTGCGGCTCGCTTTTAAATTCTACCAATATCACGAGATCTTATGAAAATACGAATGTCGTCGTCTTCCTCGTCATGAATAACGGACAGAGCAAAAATTACCGTTTGATGGAATGCATGTTACAAAGACCGTCCGATTGATTGACTGAGGTTGTGTGTGTGTATTATATCGTTTCTATTGCAGCGTGTAACGACTGTGGTCTCGCTGGCGAGGGACGAGGTGGACAAAGGGGTGGCAACCTCGCTCCACACGCAAGTTTTCAGCGACAAAAAAAAAACTGTTCAACTTTTCGGACACCACACACTCCTACACGGATTCGACAAAACTGCTCTGCTCTGGCCCGGTCTTGAGCATGACGAACTGAAATTAGGGTAGAGGCGAAAACGACAACTTTCCTGGAACTCGGGGACGTACAAATATTTCCACGGCTCATCGATAACGGCCAACGAGGTCTACTATAACGGCGGCGGTCCCTGGACGAGTATGCGAGCGAACAAACGGAAAATTACCATTCCAGTGTTGAATATGTTGAAAAGTCTGCTCGGCAACATCTAATTTAACAAACGGGAAATTATCGTCTCGATGGGCACGCACGTGGACGGGCAATCCTTGCGCCTCTTTTCTGTTCCAGCTACGTCTTCGATGCCTCTGCGTACTGAACGTCGAGAGATGTCCTTGGATGGAAATTATCGTCAATTCAAACTCAGCGCGTAACGCGACACACACGACTACGACCACTATAATTCAACTGCATGAGCGCGCGGTTGTTTGTTCCTGGATGGAACCACCATGTAGTGAGTATTCAGTGAAACACTGGTGTGTTGAGTAGAGCCGACTTTTATTTGATCTTTCCACTTTGACGACCGGAGCCAGACTGATCGATAATGTTGAGAGAGAGCATTACAGAATGAAGAAGAAGAAGAATTCAACCAAGCGCACACGAATTTTTGACACAATTACTACTTTACTGTTAGATGCTTGCTCTCCTCTCCTATGTATTAGATTCTCGGCACATTTTTGAGCTGTCACTTTGTATGAAATTCGTAACTTTCGCCCTCTCCTTATATTAATACCTGCTCTAAGGGGCAAACGAGTTGCAACAACCAAAATATTGAGAATCCTGCTGAAACTGTTAATGATGTAAATCGTAAAGTGAAACAAATCATCATAGAGAAACTTGGATACTTTTTTTTTGTTAAGATGAAAATAACCTGTACTTTTACGAGCTCTAGCTCCCAAACTGCGGGTCTGAGAAAAAAATGATGTTCAGCAATATTTTCTAGGGAATGATGTCTATTTTATTTTTGTAGTAAAACATTTTTTTCGGAAAATGCACTGTTTATTTTTTATGGGCAAAAAACCTGAAATCTGGGTAATTTTGCTTATTTTTTTAATGTTCCGGCTGTTTTTTTAGGGTGCAAAGTTAATATTCGGAATCAGTGCCCCATAATACACAAAGAAAGAGTAAGAAAAAAACTTCCGCATTTTTTCACGGATTGGTACAAATTAGACACGATATTACTGAACTGCGTGAAATGTTTAACTATTGAGATCGATGGCGTGTTGATGTTCGTGGATAGAGTCTCACACTCTGGGCTACAGCAGCCACATTTTCATCTTTGCCACCGTACGACGACGGGGACCGTGAGTTTTTTCCACTAGCATGCCAGTGTCACGAACTTTTTGCACAAACTTGACGCTCGGTGGGTGCTTCATTTCGGCCAAACGCACTGTTTCGTTCCGCGGATACTGACTTTCTATCCAGATTTCGAGTGAAAAACAGCTGTCAGTGTCAAACCTATGATTTAAAAACAAACTTGTAATTGGCCCACCCGTTACATATGTATATCATTCTTGTTAGATATTCCGAGAATTACGGAGGGAAATAAAGACAACGTTACAGTCCTCGATATAAAACATAATATAGTTTTTCCATGTGCTGTGCGTGTGATATAGAAAGATATAGATTTTTGATTGAGACCTAGACGTCAATCTTGAAGAGTTCGTAGTTTCGAATGAATGGAAAAGGGTTTTTGTTGTGCTGGTATGAATACATATATGTGTTTCGAATAAGGTTTCGTATTTTCAAGTTTTAATCTGGTAAATAACATGCACCTGATGACTAAAGGATAATTCTTAAACCATTTAAAGATTTTGAAATGGGTCTGACAGGCGTTCCATGGAAAATGGAAACTGACCATGCGTATTTTTTGGTTCAAGATTTAAAGTAGTTTGCATGTTAAATGATAAATTTAATTTACTTGTACTTGTACAATACACGCTAATATGTAAATCATATTACATCTCAACTCTAAGTTTTGCCAAACTGATAACTTAGTGTATTTTTTTTTTCATCGGAATATGCGGCTGCTGTCTTGAGCAGCCGAAACATATAAAATATATTTTTGAATAATGATTGCCTGCACTCATTATAATATGCTCACCAAATTTCATTCCTTTTCCTAAAAAGCGGTAGGTAGCTTCGAAGAAGAAAATTAATTAACACTGAAAATGACATGATTAACATTTTTATTAGACCTTAGTACTTTTAGGACTTCATGGCGGGTACAAAGATATGCCCAGGCACAAGATGAACCAAATGAAAAGCTGAACTGTTAAATTACTCGTATTATTAAATGAGGGTAAAGCTTCTGTTTTTCAAATAAAAGTTTGTAATATGCGGTAAATTGTAAAATTAAGAAAGGGTTTATACATTGGACTTTATTAAATACGTAAAAATAAATCGCCGAGACAGTTTGTTTGCGTATTAGTACGCACATTATCAGAGTTCTTCTACAACACGAAAAACGACACATCTCCTTATCCTCACTTGGCTATTGCGGTATAAACATTATGCAACGGCGCATTGTTTCCCCAATCTCTTATTTAGTTTTAGAGGTGTCGAAAGAAAAACAAAAAAATTGGGAAATCAAACATTTTTTATTTATTCAATTTAACCTTTGGGTGAACTAACGGGTCTGGCCCGAACTTTTCCATTTTAAACTTGCTCTAAAATTTTAGCTACCCTCCATTGTTTTGTGACGTTTGCTAATTTTTGAATTTGACACGAATCGCTTTGTGATGAAGAGATATTTCAATATAACTGAACAGCGAGTGTAGAGCTGTATCAACAAACCTCCCATTCCAATATGCATGTTGTGACATGGATAATAGGTTTTGCGGAATAATCGTTCGAATATGAATATCGGTTAGCCGTTCTAGTAATTTCAGCATGGTGCGATGAAAGGCTAATGGGCCGAAGATCCTTTAGACTTGCATGCGAACTTCTACCCGTTTTGGGAATAAAAGTGACTTTCACTTCTCTCCACAAGCGAGGTATGTGTACTAAATTCAGGCATGCTGTAAGTAGGCGCTTTATCCAAGGATACGTGATGTCTACGTGATGATTTAAAAAGAATCAAACCTTGAAATCGCCCACATTATTTTTTCACGGTTGAGAATAGTCGAATGACCTTATGTGACTTAAAGGAGGGATGCCTGAGCTTCCAGGGAAGTATGTATCGAGTAAACAATCTACTGTTTCGATACATGTAGACGTCAATGATCCATCTTCTTTTTGGAGAAAGCTTGGCATAGATGGGTTAGACGCTACAACATTCCTGAATCTAGATGTCTCAGAGGACCCTTCGATGTTTTCGCAGAAATTTCTTCAAGCGATGCGCTTCTTAGTTTTTTTTTTAATTTGATGTTTCTAATAGGAGTGCCGGTTTGACTCGAGCTTAGAGGCCTTAGCTTTATTGAAGCTTCTCCAACTCTTAACTCAGCGAATTCTACCGAGTAGGTTTTTTCTTTCCTGCATGTAAACTGACAGGACATACTGCAGATACAGCCACAGTCTTCATGGCTTCGGTGAAGACGGTTACCATCATCCAGTTCTTGCTCGGTGCTTGAAACATTTGAAAGCAAAGGAAGGTCCGCTAAAAGGGACTCCCGAAATCTAGGGCAATTTGTCTTCCTACGATTCACAGTGAGTGGAGCCACTTCAGAATGCGCAGCAAAACTAAATTTTATATACCTGTGATCAGAGAAGGAGTGCTCCTCCGACACTCTCCAGTCTGTGAATAAATTCATGGCATCCTCCGATGCTAGAGTGATATCCAGCATCCCTTGCTTGTTTTTGGTAACGAAAGTAGGCTCAGCACTCACATTGCAAATAAGGAAATTTGTTCCCGGAATGTATTCCAGAAGCAATGCAACTCGGCCATTTTTGTCTGTGCTACCCCAGACAACATGATGCGCATTTGAGTCGCATTATACTAGGACCTGAAGACGCCGCTGCCGCAAATGCTTCCCTTAACTTATGAGAAGGAAGGGTGTCGTCATGCCGAAGCAACCCACAATACCTTACCTTGTAGCTCAAGGTAGACTAAGACAAGGTCCTTATCATTGAAATTGGGCAACAGAAAAGCCTTGAAGGTTTTCCTGACAAGAATCCAGGACCGTGGTGTTTCTTGTCCTGCAATATAAAACGTAGCAAAATCAGAGCAAAAGCCTCTTGCAACTTGGAAATTAATGCTGAAGATTCCACCGATCACAATCCACTTGTCTACCGGAACTCCACCGTTCGCGTCACTTCGGTCGAGAATTGCAAGCTCCATCCAGCTTTTCGCCGCTTCTGAGTATAAAAAAGCTGGTGCGATTTGCGTGGCGACTTTTTGTTGCTTCCGCAATAGTGCAATAGTTTGAATTATGCTAAAATATTAAAATCCCCGTAGGATTGATATATATTTAGGACATTTAAAATAGCCTTTCCCTATGCCCATGTTTAAACCTTGAAAACCTTTGAAGCCCCACTAATCCTTTTTTTGTAGCTTTTCCAGAAAGCAACATATTCGCCGAAATCGTGTTAGAAGTTCTCGGATTTTTCTTAGAAAAATTAAGCGAAGCGTGTACATATTTTGAAACGTGTATGCCATTCTGTTAATTATTATCTTTTTAAGGATAAAATTGGTTAATGTTTCATCGAAGCGAAAAGTTTTTAAGTAGGTACAAGCTAATTATACATTTTTATTTCATGAAATTGAAAAATTATATTGTTTTGAAATCGAGTATTTTGAGTTTTTGAAGGCGCAAAAAAATCATATTAAGAAAAAAATTCACACTTGTGCCAGGACCACCACTAGAGCCGGGGTGGGCAAACTGCGCGGTCACCCAATTTCAAAGGGGCAACCACCCTCAAGGAACCTTAACCTTCAAGGCTTCAATCTCAAGAGGGTTTCAAGCAATACTATTTTAAAATACATATATTAAAATTATTGTAAAGTTAATATAAGGATGTCTTCACACGGAGATATTTAGCCTCGAGCATCAGAATAAATTCGTAGAGACTCAACATGCTTAGCATCGACATCATCAGACATCGACTCCAAAGATGTGTGCAGATTTAAAAAAGTTCATAAACTTATTTTCTGGCTAGAGCACCCTAATCGCATTCATTTTTGAAAAACACTGCAATATTTATAATGCAGTGGACATAGGCAACTTCATCTTGCTGCAGACTAATTTCTCCATCCTCTCAATAAATTTAATCGAAGTATGTGCATAGAAATTATATGATGCGCCCCGTGTACAAAACTATCATCTATCGCGTGGAATCCTATGACTATGAAGCACGTGCCCTAAACATTTGTCTTAACGCCCCCGGAGCCCGAATTCTGTAAGGCGATAGGCGACAGCCACTTTCATTTTTTGATATTGTCTAACTATGAAATTGGCAAGATAATGGACCTGGAATGGCTGCATGTCGTCGGTTTTACTTTCAGTATGTTGTGAACATTAAATTTAGAAGCTAAAAAAAATTAAGCTGCCTGTCGCCTTACAACATGTCACCTCTGACTTTTCGATTGTTGAACGCGACATTTATAAAAGAATGATTCATCAGATGTTGCTAGAGCATTAACGGTGAACCAGACAAAATGAAAATCGAAAATTGAAAAAATTGTTGTCGCTTTTGCTTGATGGTAGGGGCCGCCATCGTCGATTTGGCCCAGGGCCACCAGAGTGCTAAGGCGGGTCCTGACTTGTGCAATGAAAGCAGCCCTACCACTAACAATATGTATTTCAGCATCCATTCAACTGAAAACGAATGAAGCACTTTTCGCTCCGACGAAAAATTTATCGATAGAAATTGGGGGGAAAAGTAATAAAATTTGTGATGGCTGATTTGGGAATCGTATTTTATACGGTTTGATCTAAGGACACTTCTTCTTCTTCTTCTCTTCATGCGCGACTATCAGAGATATCAGTATATGTACACATATCAGCTCAATTTGTATCAATAGAAGACGACTACCATATTCTTGTCAACGTATGGAATCGGTCGGGCACTCCTTGTAAATGGTCCCACACGACAATCTAAAAATAATTCTCCATTTCATCCAAGGGTTCAGCAGATCCTCTTTAGTATAGCGAGATGTTTGCTGTTTGCATTCTCCTTGCGTGAAAATTTGAGAGTTGAGATTGTGGTATAACCGGGCGGAGGAATAGGTACGATTGAAATCAATTTACATCCCGCACAAGTTTCTGGAAATTTTCCGGACCTTTAGTAATTTTCGCTGATTATGTTGATCTGATACTTTTAACATTATTGTTTATTTTTTTCTGGGCATGGCATGATATTTACATATTAGATATGTAAGTTGTATTCGGTAATGGTTTCTGTTTGTAATGATTTATAAATTTATCGATTACACAATTTCTCTAGTAGTCTCTAAATTTTGAAAATGTGAAGAAGAGCAAGCGGTAGGTGAATAATTATGAGGTTTATTTATCAAATTTTTGTCTAATGCAAAGGATTCCTTTCGGGGGTATTTCAATCATGTTTTTTCATAGCAAGTGTCCGTCAATAGTTTTAGTGATTATTTGAAAAAGGTCTCTTCTCTTTCGTTGTGGTCCCAAACAATTTTAACCTGTATCTCACAAAATGTACCCTTATATCTTGTACTCCTATTATAGTAATTTCTATGTATTAGTGTCTATATACATACATATGCAATTACGGAAAGTGTCGAGCGAAGGGATTGAAAACGTTACCATCGAAATTTTCGTCCATAACCATATCTCAAAGTCAACGGACGTGTTTAAGATTCTTGGTAGTTTCGGTTCAAGACTTTTTCCTCTTTTTTTCCCTATACAATGTTAGGGGAAACACGACCGCCTACACAAAGTTTTCCTAAAAGGTGAAAATTAGATTGCTAGTATAAGCGAATTAGATTGCCTCTGAATATGTAACGTATTGATATTGTCGGAAAGCGGATGGTCATAAAAAGGGATTAGATTTGGCTTTTCAAAGTGAAATATTTGAAAGGCATGATAGGGATATGTTGTGCTTCCCAAAACGTATTACTTGCCTGCCTATCCAATCTCAATAGATAATTTTTCAAAGGTTTCAATGATAACAGTTGTCGTTCCCTATCCTTTCGTTCTTCCAATAATTACATATGTAGTAAATTTTATTATATGTATGTATGTACGCAGCCCAATCACGGGATCTGAAGCCCTTCCTAGACCCAGATAAGATGGAAACGAAAACGTCAAAAATGCAAAGTTTTATAAAACAAAAATTTTTGTGAAATTTTTTTTAAAATGTTAATTGATTTCATCTAGAAACAACTACGGAGGAAGGGTTGCTCCGGAGAATATTACCCAGAAATTCATTCAGTATAAAGGTGGATTTTGTGTGATAAAATAATTGTTAATTTAGCGTTACTATCGATGAACAAACTGTCGCTCGAATGGGCGGCGGTGTAAATAGCCTTATTGTTTGGATTTTCCTCGGATAGTTCCCTCTACGAAGCACCATTCATTACAATACAATCTAGATCCAAACTGATCGAAACACATTTCAAGAATCAAGTTTTTTCGTTTACAATATTGCATACTGCAATCGTCGTCTATAGCTATGCAATTTAATGCACTGCGCTTGGCAATCAAAAAATATTGTTCACCAATATCCGTGGTTAGATGATTTATCTTATGACAACCTAAATAACGATAAAACAATGCGCGAATCATGATTCGTCAAATCATAGTTTCAATGGAATTCATGGGACGACAATTTTTAAATTCGATTCACTTGAAAGCATCGCAATGTTCAAACATGTTGGAAATTTCAAGGCTCTAGTTATCACCATTAGGCAGATACAGACAGAAGAATAGCGGCTGTAGCTATCGATAGAACTCGGGAAAGCATGTAGTCTAGTACAGATGGCTCAAAACCCAAACATCCAAAAAGAAAAGAAATTTTTGATGCCAAATTGTTGAATACACTGCTCAATATACGCAGTAAAAAGTTACACTAATTTGCGCCATGGGTTAAGGGGGAGGGGGTGGCAAAGGGGTGAAAATTCAGTTTTTTGCAAATATCTGGAAAACTATGAGTCTGACCGTGAAATGTCCTGAGGACGAAACAAACTACATAAAATTACCTTTATAGTGATATATAACACTCTACAAATTTTTGCAGAAAATTATACCTTAGACCCAAAAGTATTATAGTGAATTTACATTTTTTGAGTTTTATATTTCGCACTGTAACTCTTGATAGAATAAACCCACCGTCATAAGATCTTGTCCATATATTGATAACAAAATTTATTTGATTTGTACCAAAAATTGGAGTGCTGCGACCATTGACGCCCCCCTCACTCCTCCTAACATTTTTCAAAAAGGCATGCCTGTAGCTTCTTTTCAAATTGAGCCAGGCAGATCTAATTTGGTGGGGTGCCTAGTCTAAGCTGCATTATATTCCCCACCAAAAATTATTACCATCCGATCAAAACTAAGGGTACCCCCCATACAAAGTGAACGACAATTCTAACAAATTTCACATTTTTTCACTTCTAAATTCTATGTAAAATAGAAAACAAAATTGTATCTCTTAGAATGTCATTATAACAGTTAATTGTAGTCTTGTGAATGTATGTTCGAAAGGTTGTACTAGGGCGTACGCTACAAGTATCAAAAAATTGGGTTTGAAGGTCAGTGATACCAGTTCTAAGGCTATTTGCGAATATTTCGAGTAACGTGTACTAGCAACCTTCAAACCCGATTTTTCGTACTTGTAAGGCACGCTCTGGTACAAACTTTTGGATTTACATTCAGAAGACTACAGTTAACTGTTATAAGGACGTTCTAAGAGATAAATTTTTTATTTCTGTTTTAGATAGAATTTAGAAGTGAAAAAATGTGAAATTTGTTAGAAATTTGGTTCACTTTGTATGGGGGGTACCCTTAGTTTTGATCGGATGGTAATAATTTTTGGTGGGGAGCATAATGGAGCTTAGAAAAGGCAGACCACCAAATTTTATCTGCCTAGCTCAATTTAAAAAGAAGCTACAGGCATGCCTTTTTGAAAAATGTTCGGAGGAGTGAGGGGGGCGTCAATGGTCGGAGCATTCCAATTTTTGGTAGAAATTAAATGAATTTTGTTAGCAATATATGGAAAAGATCCTATGACCGAAGGTCTATTCTATCAAGAGTTACAGTGCGAAATGTAAGATTCAAAAAATGTAAATTCACTATAATCCTTTTGGGTCTAGGGTATAATTTTCTGAGAAAATGTCTAGAGTGTTACATATCATTACAAAGGTAATTTGATGTAGTTTGTTTTGGCCTCAGCACATTTTAAGGTCAGACTCATAGTTTTCCAGATATTTGCAAAAAACTGAATTTTCACCCCTTTGCCACCCCCTCCCCCCTTAACCCATGACGCAAATTAGTGTAACATTTTACTGCATATATTAGGCAGTGTATTCAACGATTTGGCATCAAAAATTTCTTTTTCTTTTGGATGTTTAGGTTTGGGGCTATTTTCAACCAATTGTACTGGACTAATGTGCCGATAAGTCTGAAATTTGGTTCATTTTAAGATAAGGCGACCAACCTTTTTAGAAGCCATAGACACATGGGCTAGCCGGAGGGGTGGGTGAGGGAGGTGCGCTTGCCCCCCCCCTCCTCCTGGCCGATGATGACAGTACATTTTTTTCTTACTGCTACACTATTTTATAAAATATCCTTGTACGTTGCTTGAGACCATAAAAATTCTGGTTAGGCACCTAGCATTTTCCGAAAATGTACGGATCAGAAGTAAACACCTGCGTGTTATGGTGGTGCTCACTTGCCACCACTACCACTGGTCTTAATCCGCAATGTTAGAAAGATGTCAGTCTCGATATCCTTTCCAAGTCCTTCCAAACTAAATTTTTTCCGTTACTGTGGTTTGGATTTTGTCAGGATTCTAACCACCTATGTTGGTGTTTGTGATCATGTGATCAACCTATATTGATAATCGCAAGAAAATATTTTGCCACCAAAATGTTCCTAAGCCCACATTTTCTGTGACTCATAATTTAAGGACTCTTCAGTAGTAAAAAGGCTGAAAACATGCAAATGCCATTTATCGTTAAAAGGGGAAAAATCTCTTTCCATAAAAGAATTTAACATCTTATCGAATAATATTTTTATGAATGATAAATTTAAACTGACGAGAAATCTTAATAGTTGTCTTAGATTTCATTTACATACCTTCCACGTCCTAAGAAAATTCCTGCCTACGATTAAGATGTTGAATACAATTTTGGCTTGCTTGCTTGGTTCCATGATAATATTTAAATTTCTAAGTATACGAGGCATGTATACTGCGATACTCGCTTTTGAACTGCCATGGCAATCATTTGTAAAGAGTCAGATCCAATCCGATCATTTCGTTGATATTTACCAGGATCACCAGATATGAATCATGTTAAGTTTACAGTCTCACAGTAGATATATCTGAATCTTTGATATCAAATGGAGATATCCACCATTTGATTACAGAGGCCGAATATTCTAGTTGTACAACGCAAAATTTATACAGGGATACATCAGCGATTTTGCAGATGTGACCTAAGGACAAGAAATTGCAAGCGGGTACCAATTCAAAGAGAAAAGGGGTCAAGTTTCCATGCGACCCCAGAAAAAAATGGTATTGGAAACTAAGTGCAAATGGGGTCAATAATAATAATAATAGAAATATGAATATATGACTTTGTTTAATGGCTCCACGCTTACAGCCGTTCAAAAATACAGTCCAACGACAAAACTATTGCAAAGAAAAACGCAAATGGAGAATCAAGCGTGAACGGGGTAGATTTTCTAAAACAAAAAATGATGGAGGAGGAACATTTTGCTGAAATTTCAGAGTCCAAAAGTTTACGCCGTACAAAGATGTGATCCAAGGACGAAAAATTGCAAGCGAAGACGGAATAGATTTTCCAAGAATGCGGGAGTTGTCGAACGCTTTGGAGGGTTTCGGGACAATTGCGAGGGGATTTTCAATTTGAAACAAATTTGTGAAATGTGGGACTGTCCCGCATGATCCGGGACGGTTGATGGCCTTACTTGCTGAAAATTTCAAGGTTCTAGCCCCAAATAACAAGGCCCTGCCTATCAGCGTCCAGAAGTTACATCCGTCCAAAAATGGTTTTCCCTACATTCAATCCATCTCTTCTATTCGATAATCTCAAGAGATTTCAGAACTTATTGCCGTTTCAGAATATGTATTGGCATTTCGATTACTCCACGTGTACAACACGCAGAATTTGCCACAAAATTCAAAATCATTTACCATAATTTGCCATCATTTGCGAGGGAATTTTCCACAGGATTTATAAATACCGAATACATTTTTCCAGGATGTCGAATATGGTAGTTGAGTGTGGATTTCCGAATAATGGTGGCGCATGAATCGTTGATGTCATGCCGCTGTCTCTGTGGAACATGGTGTGATATCTTGTTTGTCCCTATACTAGCTAAGCTCAAGGCATTTCTTATTTTTGTCAGAAGTTTATCTATGTATATTTGCGAATTAGATGTGGGAATATGACCGCATGCCACAAATGTGAAAATCACGTTAAAGAAGGATTTATGTGGTGTTTTAATGTGGAATAGGAAACATTTGCTGCTATCCAATGTGAGTATATCGCGAGTGAAAGACCGGATATTCTTCTGGAGATACAAAACAAGAAGAAAAAAAATTGTCACGTTATAAACGAGTGAATCATTTTTTATCAAGGCGAGACGCATCGCTTACTGGCAAAATGTGAATATTTTATCGTAAAAGCACTCCTATGTCTGAATATTTTACCTCATCGATTGCTGGAATGAAAGTCAACCCAAAGTTGCATACTATTACAATATTCAGCTCAAGGATAACGTTGTCGATGAAGACTCTCATAACAGGTGGAGAAATGCTTCGGGGCAGGTGTACAGTATATTTTAACGTCCATACACCGTCAGAATTATCCATGTCAAAAACTTTCATTTCACAGAATACCGCAGATTTCTTTAACAATTTTGAATTTTTAAACTATATTAGGAATATAAGAAGGACTATCACGGATAAATTTATGTATCCAAATATCTGTCTCTGTCTACACCTCTGAATTATTTATCTACCGCTCCGTCATATAAGTTTGACAAATACATATGTGACAATGTTACAATTTGGCCATACATTGAACATTTATAAGGCCCCTGCAAGAAAGCGCTGCTTGTCTCACACAGGGACACTTTAGTCGCCATGGCACACCACACACATACACCAAATATTGATATTCATATAGGTCCGATTTCTCAAACATTATCATATAGACAAGACGCACACCATTTTCTTAAAGCTTACCTACATTGAATTGAATTTTTATTTGTTTTGGATAGTACAGCCATATTTTGCTTGTTTACGCCATTGTATGAAATTGCGTAGCAAAATAAGGCATGAGGCAATAACTATGCAAAATAAACAAACATTTAATTCAATATAATGTAGAAGCTTTCGGAAAGTGGTGTGCGTCTTGTCTTTACGATCGGACTTATCAGCTGATAAGATATACGAGAAATCGGTCCATAGAGATATTTCTTTCTCCTTTTTGCAAAGCCTGGGCACTGCGAGCATATTTATTGCAGTTTCGGCAGTATGAGAATGAAAGTACAAGTACCTACATTAATTTTCCAATTCAGGCCAAAGACTTATCATTTATCAACGTATGCATTGGAAAATCACAGCACTGTCAATACAGCACACCTTGTTAGATTTTTTTTTTACTGTTTGTGACCCTACTTGAAAAGCTCTAAAGCAAAAATTTCAATTCTTCTGGGATTATTCGAAGTTTGACCATAAACAACATCCTCATGTAATTAGGAAAAGTTTCCCCAAAACAATTCACAAAATTGCCACCTGCTCGAACATAATTTAATCGACTCTTGCGAATAGACGATGGAAGACGATGCGAACGGCGACGTAATGGCGAGAATATGAGCAGGGAGCAGGAGCGCTTATATAAATCCCAGATTCGTGCAGATGGTTACCGAATCAGCCTTTTCACTCGAATGCTAATTAGAGAAGTTTGTGGTGAAAATATTTAGTCAAGCAACTACAAGAGTGTAGGATTTCTACATTAATATTACACGGTTCCTTTGGGGTCGTCATTAATTCTATGTACGTATATTTTGTTCATTAAGCTATCTCGGTTTCTGTATTTATCTTTACTATATGTCTGGAGGACTCATAAACTATGTCAATTGAATATTTTGTTAATAATAATTCTCTTTCATAAATTTGGTGGATCAAATTTCAGTTTAATTAATTTAATTCAAGGTTCAGTTGGATGATACTCGCAGGGATTCATGAGAAAGTTAATGTTTTAGATAGACTTAAATTGGAGAGCAATTGAAAATTTTACTTGTAAATAGAGAAAATAAAAAAAATACAAGATTTTGAGAGTCTTACAAATAAGACAGTGGAAACAGCACTCGAAATCCATAGAAAAATCACGTAATGACTTTATACTTTAGATTGCCGAAGCATTCATTTTTTTTTGCTCATAAACATTTGTTCGAATTGTTGACTTGGTGCAACCAAAAATATCAATCAAATTTGGTGTACCTATACATTATATATTTAAGTTTTTGGCAAACAATTATGCCAAAACCCTGTATGAAAGCATTATTCAATAACTAGGTATGTATGAAGTCTCCTGAAACCAAAACTCCTAAAATTCAAGAAGCGATAAATACGAGTACACTCCTCTGTCATTCTTATCAAACAAGTATGTATATTTATGCATAATTTTCCTATCAAATTTACAAATCACATTTTTAGCTCGTAAGTACCATACATAGAATCTTAACCTACCCCCAAATATCCACGAGATATTTTCATATTGTCACATAATCAGATTAATAGGCCATAAGGTCTCCTATTTTGGGTAACCTAATCATCACATAACTAAAAATATGATACTCGGGCGAAATGAAGGAACCTACTTAAAACTTCAAAATTTTCTTCGTTATGAACCTGAAAACACCATTATTATCTTCTTCTAAGGGATCACGAAAAAAATGTCAATTCCTGGATATTTTCCGCCATAGCAAGAAGAGTGAAGTATCCTTTACATCAATATAAGAAGCGCTTCGCAGGTTCATTCGTTGATATTATCTGTCCTGATAAATATGCACTTTGTCATGCTACAACATGGTTGTGCTGTAATTTTGAAAGCATATTGCCAATTTCAGGAATAATTTACACGTAAATGTATATCCTGTGTATTTATCTTAAAGTGTGTTTTGCGAAATAGCATCGAACTTTGACTAAATTTAGATTTATGAAAAGTGATGTTTTCTTGGTTTATGAGTGTGGAGGGTGTTTTATTTAGAGGTGTATAAGTGATTAGAAAAAACGTTGAAAAATGTCCCTACTAAAAGTTGCCAGCGAAATTAGTGGGATAGAGCATTGACATCTACGCAAAGCAGAAACTTTACTTAACTGGTGCCTTTGGGTCCTTTCATAATTGCACAGTCGAGTTTCTCCTAGAGTGGCACTCCCTATACACCAGGGACCCCTAAACCATTTATTTAACCCTAGTTTACCGCACCATTTTTTTACTAGTTTCATGTTATGGGCTGCAAATGCATATGCCCATATTTCTGCGTTAACTGACTTCCAATTTTTTTTTACCTTGATTTATTTTGATCGTGTATTATGTTAAATAGGGAAAACAAAAATCAGATAGCGAGTGCGAGTTCAGAAATACTGGAGGCAAACATGTTGAGTTTGGTTGGACGGCAGGCACTGATATTCATACTTGAGTGACATAATAAACTCAAACAAGAGTCATGTTCATGAAACTTCCGTATGGTGTGCATCCAATTCACTGATTTTGCGAGAGTTATGCATCTTTTCAGGTTCCTCATCATTAGCAGAACTTATTACTTCAGTTATAAAAGTGAAATCGCTTTGCATAGATAAAAATAGCAGGCCGAAACTAATGGGCTCGAAGATAAATTTTGTTCACAAATTCCGAAATGCAACTCTTTTTCGAAATTTTAGTCAGCACACTCTTCTGCAATTAGTATTTCTGATCATTCGAGTAAGTTTCTGTTGTTTATTTATGAAATTTAGAGAAATATGAAACAGTTTCAAATTGAAATCGTGTCTAAAACGCAGCCACATTTGATGTCCCAAAGTGCATTCCGAAGAAACAAAATTTCGTACTATTATTAACATTTTTAAAGTTTTTTTCTCATCCCAGGTGTAAGTTTAGATACTATTACCTTTATTTCAAAATAAATATCAACTTAACATTAAAATAAATAGTTCTGAATTAAAAAAAAATCATTGTCGTGCAAATGCACCTACGCTAAAACCAATGACTTCTTTCCACCAAAAATTCGTAAAAACTAAGTTTATGTAGCTACATTTGTACAAACTTTAAAAGCTAAAACAAAACTAAATTTTGTTAAGCTTTTGAAAAATTGATAATGAAAACTTGAAAAATTTCGAAGTTATATTATGTGAAACATGCGCTGGGGTGCAATGCAATGCACCCTAAACAGTAAACAAGGGTTAAATCAAAAATCTTTCGGAATCGAGCAAAGCTAATCAGTTGTTGGGTTACAATAACGGCCCGAAACTGTGGTACCCCTTTTGTCGAAGAAACAATTTATATTTTGCTGTATACAGCGGATTATATTACATATGTTGAAATTGGAAAATCATACACTCTAGACTCAACTAACGGCGAAATTCTCGCTGCAGTAGCCACTTAACATTATGACTAAGGCCGCAGATGTATTAGTGACATCCAACTTCCAAAAACTTAACTGCATTTTTGTTGAGGTTTTGAGATCAACAACACGCTCAGCAGTCTTCTTTATCCCCATATATGGGTACTCGTTTAACATCTGAGTGAGATCATAGTCCGCCACATGGGCCGTGAGTTCGAAAAACACCATAAACTGAATTCGTTTACGGCGAGACTCGAACTCACGGCGCTGTGCACCGAAGGTGTGCGCACTAACAACTACACCAACCAGACTACAGACTATACAGAATACTAAAACTATAATGAACCGTGAAAAATGTTTGCCTAAAGGAGGAAAGGACCAATCCAAGCCTCTATGGATTGAGTGCTAAATATTAGTCGAACCATACTAAAAATTGGAAGAAGCCATCTCATAAGGAATTTTCATTGCAAGATCGGCGAGCTAAACTTCGCGGAGTCTCGGATTCGTGCGAGCTTGTGTCCATTATTAAAGCAAAACGCTTGTCAAGTGATCATTAAAAAGGTTCAAGCGGTAATTTCGAAAACATCTCACGTTTGGAGAAAAAATTTTTTTTTAATAATGTGAAAGATAATCTCCATTTAGTCCACAGTCCAAGCAGGTGTGGTGAGCCTCTATAGAACTTTTAAGCCCCATTTCTTAACGTTGATCATGAGCGCAGAGTGCTAAAGGCATACTTTAAAAGGGTTTTCAAGTTTTTTTTTTTAACTTTTAAAGTGGACGTTCCAGCAGGATAAAGCTCTAATTCTCAAAGACGGTGCTGTGAAATGTAGATTAGAGGCCAAAATGTCGATTATTTTTAAATTTGGCCTCTGATGTATTCACTGGATCTTAACATTTAGGGAATGACTGGGAATAGCTAGCTCGATACATCTAATCTCTAGGAATCCAGTACACTACGGCCTCGCTATGCATCGTCGTCCCATCAATCTCTACCTTAAACTTATATTGCTTCGCAAAACCCCGTATTGCGTCGTCAATTCTTAGCTGAAAAATGTTGAAATGAGTGCAAAAATCGCAAAAGATCTAAGCAAACAATTTCCATTGATAGAAAAATAGAAATTTTGAGACGAATATATTCTGGTGGAAAAGCTATCGAAGTAGGAAAAGCCTTAGGTTGGTTTTAAATTTAGGCACTAACGAACAAATTGATATTTATTGTTGTTTTTTTGTACTAGACTGCCGCCCTTTCGAGTAACGGTAAAAAAGTTATTGGCGTTTAAAGTTAAACTTCCTTTTCGACCTCCGTTTTTCTAAACCGTTATAGGGATAGGGATCGATATGAAACTTTGCACAAAGGTTGGTCAGTATGGCCTTATATCCGTTAAATATTAAGACTGTTGACTTTTGCTAAAGAAACGTAAAGAACAGTAAATTTTTTACAATTTTAATTTTTTCGTGTGTAGCCCCTCTTAGGTTTCCAAATATGAAAATTCTGCTTAGGATTTTTAGAAAATTACATTGGGAATATTTCTACGAATTTTCATTCGAATAACTGCATCCAAACCGGAAATATAGGTAAGTAAGTATTTAGTAAGGGCCTTTCACAATGCAAGGTAAGCCTCTTAAGGCCGCGCGCACACTAAAGGCGTATTGGAGCGTAGCGTAGCGTAAAACCTGTCGCCCAATACAGTGCTTGTATTGGGTGACAGATTTAACGCTACGCTCGCTCCAATACGCCTTTAGTGTGCGCGCGGCCTTAAGCATTTCTTCAATGCATATCTTTTAACATGATGAAACAATGAATATGCAATTTGGTGGAAATGCATAGAATGGTAATAGTGTTTGCCACAAATATTTTTGAAGTTTGTAGGACCAAGTCCCTGAATAGCTGCAAAAGTATACTTATTCAATACTCATAGGAAAGCTTGCGTGGGCTCTTATGTCAGGGGACACAATGAAATCATTTCATATAAGTTGCTTTCCTTGATTAAAAAAACGGTAACAGTAGATTTACAGCTAATAATTCAGTTCCTATAAAGCCAAGCCATCCCTACGTACGTACGGCTTGTGAGCCTTGAAATGGTTAACATGGCTTCTACAATAAATTTGGATAGAATCGAAGAGAAAGGCGTGGGAATGTGAACAGACGTCAGAAGTTCAACCGACTAGACATCGTCGGTGGAGCTTCTGGCGTCGATAATCGGAGGATTTAAAGCATATTGAGCAATCCTATCCCCAAAATTCTAATACTCGTCTTGTTTCGATTTGCGTTATTTCGCTTTGCGTCGTATTTTTTAGGAACGCATCTACGACGCAAAACGGGGCCGTGGTATATTTAACGCAAAAAAATGCATTCAGGTTATAAAAAGTGCATTGTTAATTGTGGTACTCAAATATTAAAAAGGACGTCATAATTCTCTTTCCAACAAAATTTATGTCGTAATTTTACATAAAAATTGGTCAATCCATCATTCAAACCATGTAAAATAATAAAGTTTTGTTTGTTGTGTCCCATTCAAGTGTCGCATTTTTTCTGTTAGTTGAGATTAAAAGTTAAAAAAAAAAAACATTAAAAATCCTACATTTAGGATTTTTAAATTTCTTTTAGTTTATTTTCTGTGTACCCTCATAAACTTTCTTCAAAAAATATAAAAAATAATAGACGGTACAAGGATTTGAAAAAGTAATTTGATAGTGGCCTATTCAAGTGTCGCGGAGTGTTTTTGAATATTTTGACGAGCTAGAATCAAAATCACCTGATCATCAAATTTTGAAAAACAAATCTTAAATGCAAATAAAAATAAATAACAGGCGCGACAATCCAGCATTGGACTAAGGCCGCAGGATGTGTTAGTGACATCCTATTTCCAAGATCTTATCTGCTTTTTGTTGAGGTAATGAGATCAGCATCACGCTCAGCAGTGTTATTTATCCCCATAAATGGGTACTCGTTTAACATCTGAGTGAGATCATAGTCCGTCACAAGCTCGTGAGTTCAAAAAACACCATGATCCACGGTGAGATTCGAACTCATGACCCTGTGCCCCGAAGGTGCGCGCACTAACCGCTAGACCAGCCGGACTACAAAATGCAAATGCAAAACCTGTGTTTAATTGTCCAAAATTATGGTATTTGTCTATTTGGCGTAGTTACACATATTAGAAAAAAAAAGAAGTAATAACGAACATTCGCATTCGTAGTTCTCACGTGAGAACACAAAATCCATTCCTTTCTTTATTTAAAATAATTTTTCGTTACCGGAGCTCAACTCTGGCCACGTAGGGGGATATAATATAAAATGTTGCCCATAGATAGTAAGTCGTTTAAAACTATTTTAAAGAGATTTTCTGATACTAAAATTTGCGTTATCTAGAGAGAGAATGTGCAATGGATAAAATATTCAGAAGTGTCCTCCTACACTGAAAGAAATCATTTGCTAAAAACAAGAAAACATACAATAAAAAACAGCCAAGGAATAATTTTTCCTGATTTAAGATGTATTTTCTTGTTCCAAGAAAAGTTTTTCTGATTAAAGATGTATTTTCTTGTTCCAAAAAAATTATTGCTTAGAATAAAATTATTCCTTGGCTGTTTTTTATTGTATTTTTTTTCTTGTTTTTAGCCAGGGATTTGGAGCGACACATTTTTTCGCTCCGCTCCGCTCCCGCTCCGACAAATTTGAAACCGTTCCGCTCCAGCGCTCCGCTCCGACTAAAATTTTTTCGCTCCGCTCCGCTCCGCTCCATTACACAAATACAACAAAACTTCATTGTTCTTAGTAAATATTTATTATTTTCCGCGAATTATTCAATTTAACGTATATCTACTCACGTATTATAATATGACTTAACAGGTGCGTTTTATTCGATCAAGTACAGAACAGGATAGCACCAATTTCGTAATCCGGATCAATTATTGCAAGGGGTAATCCGGATCATTGGAACATCCGGATTAGCGCAATCACTTTTTTCTAGGAAAAACAATCCAAACAAATAAAAAGGCGGAACAAAAGTCGATAAATGTTTTATTTGTTAGAAATTATTTTATTTTATCTATTTTAGAGTCAACATTGCTGCCGAAATCCGGACTATAGAAGACATAGTGGAAATATTTAGTCGTCCGGATTAGCGTGATATCCGGATTAAAGGAGATCCGGATTTCCGAGTCAAAACTGATTATTAATGTCATTTCCAGCAAAATAGGTGCTGAATTCTTAACTCCTTAGCGTTTAAAGATTTTCCAAAAATGCTACCACTAACACCTCCGTGGGAAAAAAATGTATATGCAGTAAGATCCCAAAATTTTGTCTTTGAAGCTGTGTAAAACTGTAAAAACTAAACTGCTTATCCAATTTTTATGGGGTTTATTCTTAGGAAAAATTGTTGGGCCCAACCGAAAGAAAATATGTATATGTAAAATGTTAAATTTTTGAAAAATCTTTAAATGTCCGTGGAAGCTGAGGAGTTAATAATTTTTTTATAGTCCTTTTTGCTGGAAATATCACGAAGAATCATATTTGGGTGCTTTTATGCGATAGTTTCCGGACATCCCGTATAGAACGAGATCTCTCAAATGGTTATGGAAGCTGCGCTGTCCTGTACTCCATCCAATAAAACGCACCTAATAACTAATTTAAATTAAAAAGGGCGTTTCATTTATCGAGTACAGGACAGGACTTTTCTGTCCTGGATGATCTTGAATTTCTTAATAATGAAGAGTGATGATTATGACTAAACGCAAAACCTCTTTTATCACAATGAATTTCACAGTAATACGAAATTTTGCAAGTCTCTGAGCGAATTCTTCGCCTCTAAATAGCCCAAAATCATCAATTCGTTCCATAAAATGAAAAATTTCGTCAAAAAAATCCTTTTTTTTCTCGGAATTTTTTGATTTTTTACATCGGAGCGGAGCGGAGCGGAGCGGAGCGGAGCGATCTTCAAAGCAAAATTCGCTCCGCTCCAGCCTGCAAAACATCGCTCCACGCTCCGCTCTTTCGCTCCGAAATTTAAGGTCGCTGCGCTCCGCTCCATCGCTCGGCTCCAAATCCCTGTTTTTAGCTAATGATTTTTTCAGTGTATTCTATTTTTTTTTTGGAATGTGAGGTTTGTTTTTTTCATCTGTAAAAAAAGTTAAAATGTTTTAGCGCCTTTCATCCTGTTCCACCTTTAATTATTATACCAAACGAAATTAAGCGCATTCTCACCACAAATATCAACAAGATGTTGTCTACAGGAGTCTTTCCCGAGTACCTGAAAAAAGCCATTGTAGTCCCGATATTTAAGCAAGGAAATCGTAACGATGTGAATAATTACAGACCGATATCCATTCTGAACGCAATAAGCAAAGTGTATGAGAAAATTATTGATATAAGGATTACTGACTTCATAAAGACGACAAGCACCAGCATGGTTTTATTGAGAAAAGATGTACTGACTCAGCAATGTTCAAAATAATGGAAGAAATAACGGCTCTTATGGACCAAGGAATGACTGTAGCAACTATTTTTATTGACTTAAAGAAAGCATTCGACACTGTAAACCATGAAATATTATTGAATTCACTTGACGATCTAGGAATGAGAGGAATAGCTGGAAATTTGGTTAGAACTTATCTACAGAATAGAATAATACAGACAAGATGCAATGGGCAATTAAGTGACGAAAAAACGATTAACATAGGCGTACCTCAAGGTTCTATACTAGGACCTAAGCTTTACATTTTATTTATTCAAAATTTGGCACGAAATAATTTATTAGGAACATATACAATATATGCGGATGACACAAGTTTGATATATCATGCGAAAACAAATGATGAATGACAACAAATTATGAATAGTGACATCAACAAATATTATGAATGGACAAAAGAAAGAGGACTAATAATGAATTTAGAAAAGACCATGTACATGATATTCAGGACAACACAGAGTAATGATGATGACTTTATTAATATTAGCATTGACAAAACTTCCATCAAGCGAATACGATCTACAAAGTACTTAGGATTAATTATCGACGAAAACTTGAAATGGGATAAGCACATTGAATCAATAAAACAAAAAAAATGGACTAGTACTCGCAATTAAGCAGCACGGACGCATCAACCCTAATATAGCGAACCTAATTTATAACGCATATGTACTTTCACGAGTCAAATATAACATTACAACTTGGAGACAGTGTACTAAAGGTTTATTAGACGAAATTGGGAAATTAATGACGCGATGCCTCAAGATTTTATATGGATTAAATCGAATGACGCCGACCAAAGAAGTATGTATATAGATTGACCAACAAGTTTAACATCAACGATAGATTGGATATCGAAAAAATAAAGATTATTCACAAAATAAAAAATAAAAATTTCAATTCTGACTACATTTTTCCAAAAAAAAATATGGATAAGCATAACTACAATTCGAGAAATAAGAACAAGTACACATATGAAACTCCCAGGACGAACAGAAGGATAAATTCAACGACAATTAGTGGCTTACAACTGTACAATCAGCTTCCTGAACATCTAACGACTACCCATAATATTATGCTTTTCACGAATCGGCTAAAGAAATATTATCAAAGTAAAATATCTCAACCTAACTGAACTACATATTACTAAAATCGATTTTTTGAAACATGTTTTCTGCACAATTAATATTTGAATTACCTATTTCTTGATTTGACGTTAATTACTTGAATTATATAATGAATTTTTAATTGAATACATAATTTCCAATATTGAATATATTTACAATACATATCATATCTCATACAAATTTTATAATTTTTTGATATGATACGAATATGAATAATATAAATTACATTGTGAGATTGATATTGTACAAAGATGTTAACAAATTAATAAAATATTTTAAATAAAAATTAAAAAAAAATCCAAAAACAGATTTACTATTTGCCCAGTTGGAGTAAGAGTACTCCAAGGCAAATCTACAGGCATTTTTTGATTTAAGATTTCTGATGGCCTTTGAGCAAAAAGAAACTCAGGCAAACGTAAGGATGGCTTGGCTTTATATATGAACTGAATTATTAGCTGTAAAACTACTGTTACTGTTTTTTTTTAATCAAAGAAAAGCAACTTATATGAAATGTTTCCATTGTGTCCCCTGACATTAGTGTCTACGCCAGCTTTCCTATGAGTATTGAACAAGTATACTTTTGCAGCTATTCAGGGACACCCTGTTAACTTGGTCCTACAAACTTCAAAAATATTTGTGGCAAACACTATTACCATTCTATGCATTTCCACCAAATTTCATGTTCATTGTTTCATCAAGTTAAAAGATGCATTGAAGAAATGCTTAAGAGGCTTCCCTTGCATTGTGAAAGACCCTTACTAAATACTTACTTAGCTATATTTCCGGTTTGGATACAGTTTTTCGAATGAAAATTCAGACATTTTCCCTATGTAATATGCTAAAAACCCTTAGCAGCATTTTCATATTTGGAAACCCTCTTTAGGTTAGGCTACACACAAACAAATTGAAATTTTGCAAATTTACTGTTATTTACTTTTCTTTAGCAAAAGTCAACAGTCTTAATATTTAACGTATATAAGGCCATACTGACCAATCTTTGTGCAAAGTTTCATATGGATCCCTATAACGGTTTAGAAAAACGGAGGTCGAAAAGGGAGTTTAACTTTAAACGCCAATTACTTTTTTACCGTTACTCGAAACTGGAAACCATTCTACACATTCCTACCAAATTTCATGACAATCGGTTGAGCCGTTCGCGATTTATTTAGTGAACAGACGGACGGACAGACGGACGGACGGACAAAATCGATTTCAAAAGTGTTTTTTGAAAAAAAAAAAAATTCTAAAAAACCCTAAAAACGTATAACTTTCTTTAAATTCTCCTCATTTTTACAATATACACATCACCCTTGCGCGATATGTCAAATAAATATACATACATACATATGTATATGTAAATGTATGTATATGTATATTTATGTGATACATTTCATATCTCGAATCTCGAGGCGACGAACTATAAACGGGCATGTTTCCAAAATGCTAGGGTTATTTTATTCAAGATTCTTGGATTTATGTAAATTATTGGCAGCCAAAGGAGCTCATCTGAACTTTATGGCTTTCCTCCGAGCATCGTTTCAGCAGAGAAATGTCAAGACAAGGCATACCCATGGCATTTCACTTAAGGCATATAGTATGCCTTTATGTCATAATATAATGGCTGGCAAAAACGCTTCAGCTAAAATACTTGAGTCTAAAATACGCCTCTGAACTTTGACGACAAATTCGACACATATTCCAACAGCGCCCAATGTTCACACATTTGCCCAAGTTTTTAGAGGCTTTAATTCACGATTTGGCGACCCGTATTTGGTGAAAGATGGTTCAGCCTTAGATGGGAGATTATATGTACTTTTTTCCGTGTCATATATTCAGAATAGAAAAGAGACGAAAAATAAAAATCCCCGAAAAAAGAATAATGTGTAATGAAATATTTATTTAGTCCTCAAGGAAGAAAATGGCTCGTTTGTCTATGGTCACGTATGCGTATGTTTTGAAGCTTCAGAAAAATAAAATGCTTTTGAAAAAAAAAAACAAATATTATTTGGGTTCTTGAATGAGTCTTATTATTTCATATGTATATTTGAATAATACCGATATTAACAAAATCATAATATGTACCGAGATTAGGAAAATGATGAAATTATTTTTAGCTTTCAAAATCACCCGTTGAACCTGTTCGTATGCAGCTTGAAATATTGTTTTTGTTTTAAACGCACGTTAGCGGATGATGATTTCGAATACCCGGACGATCATTAAAGGAACAATGAAGTCATTAATTTTGTACGATCTTTCTTACATTTCTCATAATTCCTGGAATGATTTTTTATGAAACGACGGCTTCTTCCAACTTTTAACGCAGTTTGACTAAAATTACATTCCAAATCCTTAAAGGGTTGGTTGGATTATTTTGCGACTTTGCGCAAACAGTTCTCACGGTCCATTATACTTTCAAAATAAGCCATATATCCGACTTAAGACTATAATAGGCAATTTTCCTGACGGCTTAATATTCGCACTTGCAAAAATAAACTGGAGATAACTATAGTGTCCTTCATTCAAGTGTCGCATTTTATTTGATAAAAAAAAAGTATCAAAAGCCCTACGTTCAAAATTTCATAACTATTTTAAATATTTTTTTTTATATCTTAACCAATTTTTATTAAAAAGTACTAAAAGAAAATTGTTTGCATTTATGTGGATACTTTCTACTTGTCTATTTATTTGTCGTTGTTGAGTGCATTATTATGTAAATGGCTAAAGAAAAAAAAAGTAAATTCCTTATTTCAAAAGAAACGCTAATGACAATGGCAAAGCATTTATTTTCTCACGCCATCGAATTATTATATCATCATGGGTATAATATGAAAACGAAAATAGTCAAATGTAAATGATATTTTTTCCGATCAATTAACCACCCCACCATTATTAGTTCTAGGCTAAAATCAAATTACCAAAACAAATATCCTTCGTCATATACTAAACTTATGCATACATATTCGTACATAAATGTTTAAGCTTCAATGCTACGACTACACACGCATCAAACAGATGGATCGAATAGCCCTATAGTCCTTTATAAATGAACTCTAAGTATGTCTGGAGTGAAAAAGGCACGTATGGCTACAATAATAATGATTTATGGCTGCAACGAGCAGAAGTTCATAAATCAGAAGCAATTCCCAAACCGAGATGGGAATATTGTGCTTTTTTGCTGTTGGCTCTGCTCTATATTGTAATTCCTGTGAATGTTAGTTATAAATGGGAAATGAAATGTATTAATGGTGGGCAGTCCAATTATCAGGAAATTTGTTTTATGGCCTCTTTGATTGTGGCAATGTTCAGAATGTTGAAGTGTTTGGGAACTAAATGTCTGACTGACAAATCCATATATTTCGTGTCTCAATTCAATGCGGCGAAGTTTCAAAATTATTGATGTCCTGTTTATTGATTTTGAGAGTTGTATGCGGGACTGCATAGTGAAAAGTAAGAGTTTTCGTAACTATTAATAAAAATACCGGCGTACAGAGGGCTGCGCCCACAATACGAGGGTTTTTTAGATTTTGGATACATACATAGTGAATAATTTTGCACGTAATATTTTATAGGTAATAAATAAGAATTATGGACACTATTAATGAAATGCTGCTTGTAAATCTATTTTTGGATTGGTCTAAATAAATTTCAAATGTCCGGGACCCCCTGTTATTTTTGCCCTACCAACTTTTAAGTATTTCGTACCAAAGACTGTTACCATTCTACACATTCCTACCAAATTTCATGACGATCGGTTAAGCCGTTCGCGAGTGCGATAGTGAACAGACGGACGGACAAAATCGATTTCATAAAAAAAATCTAAAAAAAACTGAAACTGGGACTGGTTCCGGATATTTTTTTGTGAAAATTTATCCTTATAAATAATCTCACTTAACACTGATTCGATTGATTACCTGTCTGAAAAGCATGCCGGACTTATATACCTTTTGTGGAATGCAATACATACCTGTAATGAAAAATTAAATGATAAGGAATTCTATTTATGAATGCATAATGCAAGGTAAAAGGAGATTCAGACTATCGACAAGATTTACTAAATCTTAGATTTAGGCCCATATTTATGAACATTCCTTAACTCAAGGAGACCTTTAGTCAAGGATGCCGAAATTCAATAAATTAAATGTCATTTCCCATACTTTTTCATAGAAATCAACTATATTCAGGAGTCAATGCATCCTTGATTTAAGGCAAAACTCAAGGAGACCTTAAGTTTTCAATAGACTTGAAATATTATATTTCAAGGAAGGTGGGCGACCTTGACTTCGAGTGAGGTTCACTATTTTGGGTATTGTATTATATAGTACAATATAAATTATAGTTTTAGTACATCACAAACCTGCTCATAACAGATAACTTGTTCTTAGTAAGTAAGTACATACAAATCTCTGTAAATCTCGGCCAGTTAGAATAAAGCTAGTAACCAGGTAACAGCTCTAGTTTCAATCTTCTAATACATGGCGCAGCCGAACAGTCGTTTTGGAGCCATGCGGTCCGAATAGTTATAGTCCATATAACTAAGCGATGGGAATTGGAAAAAGGATCAAAATCAAGAATCCCCACACATCCTTCATCAAAAGAGGAAGAGGTCGACCACCAAAAACTCGTATCATATATGTGAGCAGGATGGACTTTTTGAGGAAAGTTGACGAATTGGATGTCGAAGGCAACATAGCGGACAACTGGAAGAGTTTTCGGGAAAATTTCGAAGTATTTGAAATAGCAGCCGAAATTTCAGAGAAGCCAGGTCAAGTACAGGTTGCTATATTTTTGAATGCCGCTGGTAAGGCAGCCATTGATTTATTTAAAACATTCGATTTAAATGCCGAGGACAAAAAAGATTTGTCCAAAGTTAAAAAAGCATTTGAGGATCATTGCATCCCAAAAAAGAATGTTGTGTTTGATTCTTTTCTTTTCCATACGCGAGATCAAAAACCCGGTGAGCCGTTCGAGTCGTATCTGGTGGACTTAAAAAAGTTGTTGAAAAATTGCGATTTTCAAGATGATCAACGAATGCTACGGGATCGGATCGTCATAGGCATCGAAAACAAGATCCTACAAAAAGAGCTTCTGAAGACAGATTCTTTAACCGCAGAAAAGGCTATCCAACTTTGCAAGCAGTTTGAAGCATCGAGAAAGCACATTAAGGAGATGAGGGCTAACGACGACGTCATAGATGAAATCAAATGCAAAGCAACATCAAGTAAGCAGCCGAAAGGTAAAAAATTTAATTTTAACAATAATTGGACCTTTGATTCGGGAAAAATTTCGTGCAAGTTTTGTGGTAGAAATCATGTTAAAAAGAGAGATAGTTGCCCTGCTTTTGGGAAAAAATACTCGGCTTGTAATAAGTTAAATCATTGGGCTATTATGTGTAAAAATAATTTGAGAAAAGTGCATAATGTCGAAAGTTTTAAAAATAATTTTGATGATGATTTATATTTGGATTCAATTGATTTATGTGATATAGATAGAAGTGATCCATGGTATGAAAATGTAAAAATTCAATCCAATATGATTAATTTCAAATTAGACACGGGTGCGGACATTAACGTTATACCGGTAAAATATGTAGCGAATTTGAAGAATATAACAGTAAATAATGATACAACTAAATTGAAAGCATATAACGGAACTAATATAAACACGTTAGGTGTTGTTGAAGTAGAAGTTTTTCATAAAAATCATAAAAAGCACTTAAAATTTTTCGTTACTAAAAATGATCGCGCTGTTCCTATATTGGGTTTAAAGGCTTGCATCGATTTAAATTTGATTAAAAAAATTGATTTTGTGGAAATTAGTAAAGAAGAGCAATTACTTTCGCAGTATAAGGATGTTTTCGAAGGTTCAGGGTGTTTTCTAAAAAAAATTTAAAATTAATTTAAAAAATGACGCAACTCCTATTTCGAGACCCGCTAGACGCATCCCACAAATGCTTAAAAAACCATTATATTCCGAATTAGAACGTCTGTGCAGTAAAGACATTATAGAGAAAGCAGATGAATCCTCAGAGTGGATATCGAATATAGTAATTGTCGAAAAACCAAATGGAAAAATTCGAATTTGTCTTGATCCGCAGGATCTCAACAAAAATATTAAGGAGGAGTTTTATGAAATTCCTTCCTTTGAGGATATCAAACCATTATTCTGTCATAAGACAGTATTTTCAGTATTTGACTGTAGAGAAGGGTTTTATCAAATTGAGCTGTGTGAAGATTCCAGAAAGCTGTGTACATTCAGCACACCGTTTGGTCTATTTAGATTTAAAAAAATGCCTTTTGGTCTCAAAATTGCTCCGGAAGTGTTCCAAAAAGCGAATGAACAAAATTTTAAGGGTATTCCGAATATTGTCATTTATATAGATGACATTTGCGTTGCTGCTTCAAATCAAAAAGAGCATGACAAAACAGTCAACCTGTTAATGGAACGTGCCAGAAAACTTAATATAAAACTCAATAAAGATAAGTTACAATACCGAAAAGCTGAAATCGATTTTCTTGGGCATACCATTAATTCCGAGGGTATATCATGTGAGAAAACCCGAATGAAGGCAATCGAAAATCTTGAAAATCCCAAATCCAAAAAAGATTTACAAAAACTATTAGGGTTCATTAACTACCTCCGTTGTTATGTACCAAATCTTTCAGAACTATCAACTACACTAAGGGCTCTTCTAAAAAATAATACCTTGTTCAGATGGGGACAAACAGAAACTAAATGTTTAGACAAAATTAAAGCAGCTATTAAAAATTCACCTGTTTTAGCTCATTTTGATCCGAATGAATCAATATCACTGCAAGTTGATGCATCAAAAAACGGTTTAGGGGCATGTTTAATGCAAAAGGGGAGACCTGTTTGCTTCGCTTCACGTTCTCTTACGGAAACAGAGATTAATTATCCCCAAATCGATAAAGAGCTTCTTGCAGTTTTTTATGGTTGTAATAAGTTTCATTATTACATTTATGGCCGAAATATTGAAATAATAACAGACCACAAACCTTTGCTAGGAATTATGTCGAAAAAATATTCAAGTATACCTTCTCCGAGACTTCAGCGACTCAAGTTGAAGTTAGAAAAGTATAATTTAAAGTTCACACATCTCCAGGGAAAATTTATGTATTGTGCGGATCTTTTATCTAGAAATTTCAAGTTTGAAGAATCCAAATTAGAAGAAGTGGAAGGTTTAAAAGACATAGTTCATACTATTAGCATTAGTAATGAGAAAAAGGAACTTTATCAGAATGAAACGAAAAAAGACCCGATATTAGGCAGTCTTTATAAAATCATATACGAAGGATGGCCTGAAACCAAAAATTGTTTGCCAGAAAACTTGAAATGTTTTTGGAAACTCAAGAACGATCTTTATGTGGAGGACAATTTAATTTTTCTAAACAATCGAATTTTCGTTCCTAATGTTTTTCACAAAGAAGTATTAGAAAAATTACATTTACCGCACTTGGGAATAGAAAAAACTAAGAATCGAGCTAGATCATTAGTTTTTTGGCCATCTATAAACGATGATATAGAGCAAATGATTTATAAATGTAGTGTATGCGCCAAATATAAGCGATCTGAAATTAAAGAGCCTCTCTTAAATCACACAATCCCTGAATTTCCTTTTAGGAAGTTAGGTGCCGATATAATGGAGGTATCGGGTAAATCATATTTGGTTATTGGTGACTACTATTCCAAATATCTCGATATTATTCCTTTGAATAGCAAAACTGCAAATACTGTTATAGACAAATTTAAAGTCCTTTTTTCTATTCATGGAATACCTCAGGAGCTTGTTGCTGATAATATGCCGTTCAACTCCTATGCATTTAATGAATTTGCAAAATTGTGGGATTTTAAAATATCCAATAGCAGTCCCTTGTACCCAAAATCCAATGGATTTGCTGAAAAAATGGTTGGCATTGCAAAAAGCATTGTTATAAAATCTCATGAATCGAAAAATAATCTATGGTTAGCTTTGCTCGAATATAGGAACACCCCGTTTAAAAACTCTAAATTAAATTCAAATTTTAATGGGAAGAAGCACAAGGACACTCCTCCCATGCAAAGATGAATTTATGAAAAATAATACTATCAATAATGAAATATACCCAATTTTGCAACAAAATAACGAAAGAAACAAATTTTACTACGATAGAAACAGCAAATTTAAAAATGATTTTAGAAAGGGGGACGAAGTATGGATCAAACAAAAAAATATTTGGATACCAGCCGTAATAAAAAGTAAAGATAAAAATCATCGATCGTACTGGATTGAATTTAGTGATGGTAAAGTTGTAAGGAGAAATTCAAGTTTTATTAGAAAAAAAAAATAAACAAAAATAATGTAAAAAAATGTATTTGAATTATGCACATAAATACAAAAGTAAATGAAGATTTATAGATTTAGTAATAAGTAAGACTGAAGCTAAATGAATTTATGAAACAATGTTCTGTTTAGTTACTTAATTGAAATTTTGAATTTTTATGTAAAAGAAAAATATTCATTTACTAAAGGGGAGATGTATTATATAGTACAATATAAATTATAGTTTTAGTACATCACAAACCTGCTGATAACAGATAACTTGTTCTTAGTAAGTAAGTACATACAAATCTCTGTAAATCTCGGCCAGTTAGAATAAAGCTAGTAACCAGGTAACAGCTCTAGTTTCAATCTTCTAATACAGGTATCTTTGTAACGGGAACACAATATGGGATTGTAGCAAGTGGGTGAGATTCAATTAAATATAAGATATTATTTTCGCATTTCTCTTTCTCTCTAGAATATACTAAGCTAGGTCAGAAGCCTCGTATGCATTACATCTAGGTTTGTACTTGCAAACTGGTGCTGACGCCTATAATACTATATTATACCGTATACCTTCTCTAGGCAGATTATACAGGGTGGAGCATATTTTAATCGTAGGTAGTGGGGCTCATTTAGGGAAAATTAATATACAACGGGACCCCTCTATTTTTAACCGTTACAATGTAATATCATTTTTTGTCAAAATGCCCAACTTGCCGAACTAAATCAAGATTTGCCACGCCACCAAACACTTCATTCAAGATATGACTTCACTTTCTGAAACTACATAAAATTTCCAATAAAACGACACCTCGCCCGTTACGAATTTGCTCGTATGTTCCGAGATACACCCGTTCAAACTTTAAAGAAATTTTAAAATTGAGTTTTCATCAAAAATTCAAGTTATAAAATCGAATACAATTTTAAAATTTCTTTAAAGTTTGAACGGGTGTATCTCGGAAGATACGAGCAACATCGTAACGGGCGAGGTGTCATTTAATTGGAAATTTTATGTAGTTTCAAAAAGTGAAGTCATATCTTCAATGAGGTGTTAAGTGGTGTGGCAAATTTTGATTTAGTTCGGCAAGTCGGGCATTTTGACAAAAAAGCTATTACATTGTAACGAATAAAAATAAAGGGGTCCCGTTGTACATTAGCTTTCCCCAAATGAGCCATACTACCTACCATTAAAATATCCTCCACCATGAATGGGACACCCTGTATACTAGACCTTAAAATATCCGGTGGAATTTCGATTTTTTTATAGTTACATTTGGCGCTCTAGCTTCTGAAGCTAGCTATGGTAATAGGGATAACTATTCCAATCAACATATAGCTGGCTTATACGGAGACACAGGCTGCTAACACAAAGCATACCCATATTTCAACTATTTATATTTTTCAGAGAGACATGCCTGTAACTTATTGCATTGGCATATTCTTTCATTGAATGGTATTGAAATGGGTAAAAGCCGACTGAAGGATCGTCTACCTCCGATACAAAGGATCAAACACTACTGGTAATAATGTCAATGTAAGTAATGGTTTGTGCAGTGAATGGTGTGCTCGCCTTCAAAGCACGGGGTCGTAGTTTATGATAGTTTCCCAATTCACGATGTAACTGGCGGAATATGGTCCCATCCAGATGTTAAACAAGTGCCTAATTATGGGGATAAAAACCTCTACAGAGCGTGCTGTTGAACCAAGCAGTTTAAATCTTGGGGATTGGATGCGAATGGCAGTTATTTATCTATTTATGATTTGAAGGAATCGACATATTTCGAGAGGAAATTGAAGCTGACCCAAATAAAAATCGCGGTTCAGGAAAAAAGACTAATTTGCATAACTGCCAAAATGAAACAAAAACAAGGCTAATTTCGGGCGCGGCTGAAATATGGATACCCTTCGCTCTCCTCCGGGCTAAAGGTTTTTTTTCGGGCGTACCTACGACTTGTATTTCACCCCCTCCATTCTTTTCCTTCCGTCTTCACAAAAGTTCCGTTGCGTCGACAAAACAATATTGCTTTGTTGAAGGTCGATCTACAGTCGATGCGATTCAGTGCATTCGTATTGCGATGGAAAAGTATAGAGAAGCACGAAAGGACTTGCACTTTGTATTCAACGATTTGGAAAAGGCATTCGATAGAGTACCTCGTGATCTGATATGGTTGGCTTTGAGAGTACTTAATGTCCCTGAGGCATACGTCAGGATTGATACGAGACATGTATGATGGAGCTACGACTAAGGTTAGATGCACAGCCGGTGAATCAGAAGAATTTCCGGTGTATGTCGGAGTACACCAGGGCAGTGTATTGAGTCCGTTGCTCTTCAACATCATCATGTGCTACTTATTAACACGTATATCCGACGGCCTAGAAATATCTCTTCTTTTTGCCGATGATATAGTCCTCAGTAGCCAAGCTGCACTTACAAAATGGTGTAACATTCTGGAGGTGCATGGACTGAGGGTAAGTATAACAAAGACTGAGTTCTTACGCTGCCCATTCTCAGACCCAGATGCACTGATACCACAAATGTACGTCGAAGAAGAGCAGCTTGAGTCATGTACCAATTTCAAGTACCTTGGCTCGATGGTGAACAACGGAGCTACATGCGATGATGACATCAAACATCGCACAAAGGTTGGGTGGGTGACGTGGCGAGAAAACTCTGGGGTTTTCTGCGATAAGAAAATGCCACTGAAGCTAAAGGGCAAGTTGTACGTCCCGCACTCATGTATGGATCAGAATGCTGGACCATGTATGAAGGTTACGCGAAAGAAATGTCAGCGACTGAAATGAAAATGTTACGCATGTCAGTTGGTGTGACCAAAAGGGACCACATCAAGAGTAGCTACATCCGAGGCAGCTTGTCCATAGACCAACCAATCACCGAAAAGCTCGAAGACCGACGAATGGATTGATATTGCCATGTTCAAAGGCGTCCGCCTGAGAACCCAGCAAAGAGAGCGCTATCAATGGAAGTTCCACTTGATGGACCCAAGGCCAGAGGCAGACCGAAGAACACCTGGATGTGTCAAATGAAAAAGTAACAATAACGCATTGGTCTCGGCGATGACACGAACCAAGATAGAGCTGCCTGTAGAAATATGCTGAGATATTACCGCCAAAACGGGCGATGTGCCTACACCGCAGGTCGAGCAACGCGAAACCATGGAGCGGTATAAAGAACGAGGCAAGGAAGAAGAAGAAGACAAAACAATATTTGCGTGGGGTTTGGTTGGAATAAGTTGGCAAATAAAAATATTTACTCAGAAAATTTTATTGGGGGATGCGGGAGCATGGCCCCATAGTACACTCAGATAAAAAATCCTGTAAATTCAAAAAATACGCATATGATTCAAAGAGATTCAAATATGATTTTGCTTCATATTTGTTTCCCTTTGAATCATTGTATAATCCCTTTGAAATAATAAGATATTCCTTTTGAAAGTCTATCTATGATCACTTTAAATTAAAGTGATGCAGTGTCAATTTAATCAGGTCACAACCATAAATCAAAAAGATTTCCCTTTAATTTAAAAGAGTCCATCCTTTTAAATTAAAAGGAAATCTCATTGTTTTTCCAAATACATGAACTCAAAAGAATACTTTTTTAAATTACACCAAAAGGAGTAATTTTCACAGGGAAAGAACATAGGTAATTACTCATAAATGAGTTTTGTATAACTGACCTCGCTATAAGTGTTGGCGACATTTTATTTACTTCTTTACGCTCTAAAATGCATAATAAATTACCTACCTAGACAGTGGGATTCGATACCGCGGCCCTATGAATTGAAGACTAACGCCCCTACCAACTACACCACACAGACTATACGGGTCGACGTTTGTAATTTATACCATACATTGTGACATCGCTCTACCACACTGCCGACCGACTGCGAGTGTAAACCAAAAAAAAAATGACAAATTTCTATGTAAACAAAGCGATTTCATTTCATTTTAAAAAGACTTCCCATTGAAAATATGGATTTAAAGGATTTCCCATTAATTTAAAAAGAATGAAGTTGAATCAAAGAGATATCTATTTAAAAGGAAAGGATTATATTTAATAGGAATGTGACTCGATTTCAAAGGGATATCGATTGAATTTTAAGGGATGTTATTTTTCTCGGTGTACGATTCTATTTGTTTTGACCTTTTTTTGTGCTTTGATTAAGAAACATTAATTCAAGATTTTGTGAAATTGGTGTAAAAAATGTTTCATAGAACAACCAAAATGGAGGGTTAGGTTTGTCTGGCAACCCCATGACCCCATGTTCCGATTTGATCCATTCTTACATATGTTTTGTGTCATCAATAGAAATACGTGTGTGTGAATTTTGGTTGAAATTGGTGCACAAATAAAAACATTTTTCTTAGAAGAACCTAATTTGGGGGGTTAGATCTGTATGGCAGCCACATGACCCCATCTGATTTTACCGATTCAAACATACAAACTGCCTGCAGCAAAAATAAGCATTTGTACTAAATTTCAGCTTCATAGCTTTTAAATTGGCCGAGTAAAACGCGTCGCAACAGACGCACAGACTGACATCGCCCAATCGACTCCCCAAGTCATGCTAATCATATATAGTATTTCCCAATTGAAATAATCCTTATCCCAAATGAAAAAATCCTTATCCCAGATGAAAAAATCCCTATCCCAAATGAACAAATCCATATCCCAAATGAAAAAATCCCTATCTAAATTGAAAAATCCTTGTGTGTGAATTAAAATAAAATGAATTTAAGGGTGTTTTAAGTTGTTTCTTGCATTGAATTATGAGGTGTGGTTGAAGTTATTGAGGATATGAATAGGATCGGCTTCGTGGGGTTGGCTAATGCAATTGCCGTTGTTGGACATTTATGCAATTTTCTACTCCTACATAAAGCTCCTTGTGTGTGCCTGGCTTTTGATATTCATCACATACGCATACCGATCGTCATCAAATTTGGTAGGAATGTAGAATAGTAACAGTCTTTGTCACGAAATACTTAGAAGTTGGTAGGTCATGAAATTTGGTAGGAATGTGTAGAATGGTAACAGTTTTTGGAACGAAATACTTAGAAGTTGGTAGGGCAAAGATAACAGGGTGTCCCCCAGATTTGAAGTCGAAGTCGACTTTTTTAATTTTTATCGGACATGGACGCAAGGGTAGTCAAATCAAATTCTTGATTCGGAGAAACGGTAATTGATTTACATCTAATAAATTTTGTTAATATGTGTAGCCATGATACATAGTAAATCACTTTTTGGATTGGTCTAACTAAAACTCACGCCTTTAATTCTGGAACGCGTTTATTTAGACCAATCCAAAAATTGATTTACTATGTATCATAGCTAAATTTATTAGATATAAATCAATTACCGTTTCTCTGAATCAAGAAAAAAGAACTTATATGAAATGGCCCGTTGCCCACACAAAGCTTTCTTATAAGTTTTGAAAAATTAGACTTTTGAAGTTATTCAGGGACACGGTTACTTTGGTACTATAAACTTCATAGGTGTTTGCGACAAACGCTATTACCATTCTATGTATTCCAACCAAATTGCATGTTCATTGTTTGGTATAGTCACAAGATATGCAGTAAACAAATGCTTAGCGCATATAAGCTTTTGGTAACCTATTTTGGTGCAAAGTTTCATATCGAAACCTATAACGGTTTAGAAAAAAGGAAGTGAAAAAGAAAGCTTAGCTTCAAACGCCCATAACTCCGTTACCGTTACTTTAAACTAAAAAGAAGTAACTGAAATGGAATGTACTCGAGTTCTTTGATTTGACTACCCATGCGTCCATGTCCGATAAAAATTAAAAAAGTCGACTTCGACTTCAATTATTCGGGGCACTCTGTCATCTTTGCCCTACTAACTTCTAAGTATTTCGTTCCCAAAAACTGTTACCATTCTACACATTCCTACCAAATTTCATGATGATCGGTTGAGTTTTTCGCGAGTTATTTAGTGAACAAATTTTCTAATCTCCGGGACACCCTGTTATCTATGTCCTACCAACTTCTAAGTATTTCGTGCCAAAGACTGCTACCATTCTACACATTCCTACTAAATTTTATGACGATCGGTTGGGCCGTTCGCGAGTTTTTTAGTGAACAAATTTTCTGATACCCGGGACACCCTGTTATCCTTGACCTACCAACTTCTAAGTATTTCGTGCCAAAGACTGTTACTATTCTACATTCCTACCAAATTTGATGACGATCGGTATGCGTATGTGATGAATATCAAAAGCCAGCCACACACAAGGAGCTTTATGTACGAGTAGAAAATTGCATAAATGTCCAACAACGGCAATTGCATTAGCCAACCCCACGAAGCCGATCCTATTCATATCCTCAATAACTTCAACCACACCTCATAATTCAATGCAAGAAACAACTTAAAACACCCTTAAATTCATTTTATTTTAATTCACACACAAGGATTTTTCAATTTAGATAGGGATTTTTTCATTTGGGATATGGATTTGTTCATTTGGGATATGGATTTGTTCATTTGGGATAGGGATTTTTTCATTTTGGATAAGGATTTTTTCATTTGGGATAAGGACTTTTCAATTGGGAAATACTATATGTATACTGTTTATATCGTCGGAGATGCTTCCTTTAATGCGTTATTAACTTCAGGACAAAGATAATATACCCTTTCATTCTATGAGCGAAGGGTATAAAAAAACAGACAAACTATTGATATACGTGACTAATTCTAATGAGTGTCTCTGTCTTGAGTTTGTATTTCATCAGCTGCAGAGAGTAGATGATACCTAATATTCGAGTCGAGGCTACATCCAAAACTGCATTCACAAGAAAGGGGATGTGGTTTGGGATTCATTTATGAGATGTATGTATGCAATTCTAGTTCATATACGAATCATTATCATTTATCACTACCACCTAGAGAAATTAAAGGATTTGCATCTTTCTTCTAATTTTCATATCACATATCATACGATTGCCAGAGTAACTAAAGGTCCGCCGAGATTACTCCCAGCCCAAATAGATCAGAGATAGGTCCGAATCATACATTTAATATTCATTTGTCGTTCTGACAATCTTATTGAACGCACAGCTCTAAAGTCGCAATTCTACTGCAGGAGCTTTTGGGACGAGATATCAAAAGAAAGCGTCGATCGGCTCATTGAAAGCGTTCCGTCCAGGCTTCGAGACTGCATATCAAAAAGTGGAGGCCATACTCGATATTAAAAAAAAAAACAAAGAACAATTTTTTTACAGATTAGACATACAAATTAATTATTATTGTTACGAATACATGACCGCAAAATGTAAGCAATCCGAAAAAATGCTAATGATAAAAGTGTAACTTTTGGTCAAAATTCAATAAAATTCATTATATTAAATGAAAAACATATTGTTTTATTAAATTAGACCAACAAAACTATGATTTTCCTTTTCCACGGAAAAATAATCAGAAAGTTATTAGTGGCCCTTATTTTGTTTTGAGCAGTATATATACTTACCCATATGTGATCGTAGACACTACGAACGCGTTTCGCATTAAAAGTGCAAAAGTCCTTAAAAGGAAATAAGAACATAGTATGGTACAGTCAAAGAGTCTATTTCGGTTTCAATGTCTGAATCGGGAATGTAAACTGGAGTTCAAAGGAGAGAGCAACATTCTAAAATTCTGAAAATGTTTGATTCTCACAAGCGTAGATAGATCTGCAAATTTATTGCATACGATATAAATAAATGCACTGCACTACTGGGTTCAAGGAAGTTCGTCTGATATTCCAGTCAGAGACATACATATTGATTGATGCATGCCGAAATAGAGAGGATCTTTTGAATACTGCCAATACATTATTCATTTGTATCTTATTTGAATATCTGATGCGCGTATAAGTATTGCTCTGTAACGACCGGAAATCAATATTCACAGGAAAGACTGAAGTTCACATACCCTTTCCATTTCCAGGCATTGGTAGGAACTCGTACTTTCAATTTTTGAACTATAGGAAGCGATACTAATGTAAAGTTTATGTCTTCATACATGTATGTATGTATTACAGAACACGTGGTGGTTTCCCACTATATACGATGGCAATTCATTAAACCGCTTAGCAAATATAAACCGAGAACATACTTGTCCCTATCCAGGATATCGCACATTCTCGTTGTATGTTGAATGTGTACATACGCCAAAGGACAAATTTACTATGCATGTAGGGTTGGACGATTCCGACAAAAGGAATGCGATAGTAACTGCCATACAGCTACTTCCTTGCATATTTCAAGTACATTCTTGTTGTACTTTTAGCACAAGCATTTTATTCGCATTCATTTATTCAAATTGCAACGTGTTGATTCGCCTTTATACATACATACGTGTATGATAAAAATTCATACTAGCATGTGAAAACCACACGCTGCAAGAAAGACGGATAAACGTGCAAAAGGACATTTAATTTTCCACGTAAGGCTGACACAGCACAGTCAACATGGTTATAGGGGTATTCCGTCTCTTGCATTTTTAATGTACATGCGGATGTCAGCGCGGAGTCTAGGAAGAGTCAAAGCCACCGTCGCACATAAGGAAGAAACGCTATTAATGGTTTTATTCAGTTTCTTTTTGTGTAATACGATGTATATGGTATTACCGCAATACTCTTTGGTCGTATTTTCGTTGGGTGACCTAAATGTGGTGGGAGCTTCTGTGCACTTTGCAAAATGTTATAATGACGTTCATACGTGTGGGAACGAAAGACTAATAAAGTGCCTGTTAAAACATACACGTTTATGTCGAAAGCACTTGTTGTATCGCGGTTGTCAAGGACTTGTGTATATGCAAGGAATAAGCAACAGTTTGTCGATATAAAACACTTTGTCATTTGCTTCAATTTTGAAATGGTGTACGACGCTAAGTCATTGGGAAAATTAAAGTAATATCGACATGCTATAGGACAAATGAGAAACTTTCCTCAAGGGAGAGGGTTAGTAAAGACCAAAAATGTTTCAACAATTGAATTTTAGGATATTATTTAATTTGTGCATTTGCATTTGTTTCCCCAACTCCTTTACCCATTAACGCCTGAGACATCTTTTATTTCAAATGCAATAAATGGCATTTTCTCCGGTAGTGTACACTATTAGCAATGTGTACAAATTAATTTGGTTTGATTTGAGTTATTTTTGAGGAATTAACCAAGGGTTTTTTCTGATGAATTTTTTGATGTCTCAAAGGCAAAAGTAGGTTAGGAAATTTTATTTTATTTTTATGGTATGAAAAATGAGGAAAAAGTTATTTGAATGTTATTACATGGCATTTTGGTGGTGATATAAAAAACTAGGGGGCTTCGCCCCCTGCTCGCTACGCTCACCAACCCCCGGGGCCGAGGCTAATTTCGGGCGCGGCCGAAATTTGAATACCCTTCGCTTGGGTTAAAAGTTTTTTTCGGGCGTACCTATGACTTGTATTTAATCCCCCTCCTCATTCTTTTTCTTCTGTCTTGACAAAAGTTTTGGGCTTGGTTGCAAATAAAAATATTTACTCGGAAAATTCTATTGGGGTCGCCGGAGCATGACCCCACAGTACGATTCCATTCGTTTTGAACTTTTTAGTTGCTTTGATAAAGACACATTAATTCAAGGTTTTGTGAAATTGGTGTTAAAAAAATGTTTCTTAGAAGAACCAATATGGGGGTTTGGTTTGTATGGCAGCCCCATGACCCCATGGTCCTATTTGATTCAATCTTACATATGTTTTGTGTCATCAATAGAAATACATTTGTGTGAAATTTGATTGATTTTGGTGCACAAATGAAAAACTTTTTCTTGGAAGAACCTAATTTGGCGGGTTGGATTTGTATGGCAGCCCCATGACCCCATGGTCCGATTTAATCCATTCTTACATAGGTTTTGTGTCAACAATAGAAACACATTTGTGTGAAATTTGGTTGAAATTGGTACACAAATAAAAATGTTTTTCTCAGAAGAACTCAAATTGGGGGGCTAGGTTTGTATGGCAGCCCCATGACCCAGTGATCCACTTTGGGTGAATCAAACATACGGGATTGGTCTCACAATACGTTTTCTTTTATTTTTGCATTTCCGGTTGGTTCGATAAAGATATATGAATACAAGGTTTTCTGCAATAGGTGCAAAAAGGATGTTTCTTAAAAGAACCCAATTTGTTGATTGGGTTTGTACGGCAGCCCCATGATCCCACAGTCCGATCCCACCCATTTTTATATATGTTTTGTAGTATTAATAGAAGAACATTTTTGTGATGTTTGGTTCAGATTGGTTCATAAACAAAAAAGTTTATCTTAGAAGAACTTAATTTGGGGAGCTAAGTTTGTATGGCAGCCCTATGACCCCATAGTCGGATTTGATCCAGTTTTACATATGTTATGTGCTACCAATAGAAACACATTTGAGCGAAGCTAGGTTGAAATTGGTACACAAATAAAAAAGTTTTTCTCAGAAGAACCTAAATGGGGGGTTAAGTTTGTATGGCAGCCCCATGACCCCCTTGTCCGATTTAAGCGATTCAAACATACAAACAGCCTGCAACAATAATAAGCATGTGTACTAAATTTCAGCTCTCTAGCTTTTATAGCGGCCGAGAAAAACACACTGCAACAGACGGACAGACAGACAGACAGACGGACATCGCCCAATCGACTCCCCAAGTCATGGTGATCATATATGTATACTTTTTATATGGTCGGAGATGCCTCCTTCAATGCGTTACAAACTTCATGACAATGTTAATATACCCTTTCACTCTATGAGCGAAGGGTATAATAAATGAAATAAATTTCATGGGGAGTTTATGTTTTATAAGTACTTTTATAACACTGTTACGAAAATGTAGCACACGTCATGATATGGGGGAATATAAGGATATGGGTTTGTATTTTTGTATTCTTTTTTTTTTTTGTATATTTCTACACTTTTGGATTATTGTACGCTCTTGATTCGATAGTCTATGGATTAATTTATGCAAAAAAATAGTCCGGATTACATAGGCAAATGTCTATAATTTAGGGTTTTCCTTAAAATTAGTTATGATATGTGTTCCTATAAACTCTGAGTTGGAATTAGATTTCTTTTAAAAATCCGCAATATGGATACAATAATTGTACTGTCCGGATTCAAGGGTATCCGGATTATGGAATCAAGGCTTTATTTCCATGAAGCTAAGGATTAGTTATTGTACCTAATTCTGATGACGACAAATGGCCAGGAATAGTAAAGAATAAGAAATGATCTTGAGTATTTCGGAATATAGTGTATCCTCTTAGTATATTTATCCGACAAGCCAACGAAGGTACTCATTTATATAGCATAGCCTATATCTTAACATTTATTGCAGTCCGAGACTTCGACAGAAAGTTAAAAGCTAATTTCCTTAAAAGCCCGTATCTTCTTATTATACCCATCATAATATACATCTCTTTCTAAAACCATACTCTTAAAATAATACTTAATAAAAAAATCATCTTCGGCCCACACAATTCAACCAAAATCACCCAATAAAAAAAGGAAAATGCGTAGAAAGAGAAAACGGCTACATAAATTTAGATAATAACCGCAATTTGCATAAATCTGCTTTCAACCTAAATAGCTGACAGATATAATCACTGAAGGTTCACAGCACAAAGCAATTATAAGAGCTAATGAAACAATTTTTCGTTTGAGGCAATTTTACATGGACCGAAAATGGTAGCTTTATTAGCCTCATTAGAACATATGTTTCGCGGTAGCATCAAAGCATAAGAGTCCACCACCACCCCTGCATGGTGGTGGTTCCTGTTGTGTATACTATGTATTACACGCGCGGGTTTTGGAAATGCAAAACACAACACACCCATACACACGCAATAACCAAAATAGGCACTTAATTACGCTCTATAACAGTGAAAACTTAATTACGAGACTGTCAAGGCAGCAGCGCATCAAAAGCGATATGAAAGCGATAGTAAATATCATTATGTTCAGCAGAGATACCACAACCAACCGGAAGCAATGTGTTGCTGGGAAAATAATAGAATGGGAATTGGGAGCGGAATATCCTTCGTGCAAAGGACATTCGGGACAATATAGAGAATGGTGGAATCAATACGATTATGTGGTTTCCTCGCCAATAACACAACTAATGGTAGGAGAATATATACGTGCACAGGATGACTTTATGATAGGTTCTGTCTCCTTTAAATGGAGACAAATGATGAAGTGTTATTTAGTATCTAATGAGCCTAATTCTATATGCAGAGATTTCAGTGCTATAATTTGTAAACATGTTTATTCCGTGTGAACAAAAGTTTAGATTGTTTTCAGGATCCATGAGTTCATGATTTTCGATACAAAGTTGTTTCGGTGATAAGTATTATGAAACAAATCCTTTTCATATAAAAAAAATGGATAAATAAAAACGCCCCGTGAACCAAAATCGTTAAATTTTAATTTTTGTAAAGTGCAAAATCTGTGGACTTTATGGTTTTCCTAACTCCCAGTCGAATAAAACTGCCGTATGGATGCAATGTACTCCATAAGATATAATATATACCACAATTAAGCCAGCCTAGATGTGAATAGCCGTCCTCTTGTTAGCATATTGATGGCAGGAAATGTACCTACATTTTAGTCCATGACCCACATTCATATTTAATGCACTCTGGCCACCTGTTAACCATTGTGGGACTAAGTTAAACCATATTATTCGATTGGGGCCTGCCAACCTGTAGAATACAGGCGGAAGCTGCAACATTTTACATGACGGAAATTAATTTTAATGCTTTTAGAATATGTTGTTGATGTGATTTATGGTTTACGCATTTAGTTACGTTTCGGCATGAAACAGATTTATCTATTAAAAAGGAGAAATTGTAAGGATGTGGAACAATTAGCTACTTGTCGTCCAAATTAGCCTTATTTTTAGTACAAACAGCGTAATGGTTGCACTTTGTCGCAAATATACTACACTCGCGTCAAAAGAATCGGGCCACGCGCAACTTTCGAATTCTAATCCAATTTTCTAAAAAAGTATGAAACTTACAACTATGAATGTTATATCTACAGAAAGTTCGTTTAATGGCAATTTAAATGACTATCAATTTTATTTAAAGTACCATAAACTCACATAGCAATCAAACAACAAACACAATGCTAACGATTTTCTATCTTCTGACAGAGTTCGCCCTTACCTTTTTTTCTTCTAGAGTGAGGGTATAGGATATTTTTTATAATTTCTTTAAGTGTTATTCATTGCTTTTTTAGGCGCGTGTATTTTTGCTACTTTTGTCAACCAATAATGAATACGACACCGGAGAAAGCAGCTCAAGTTGTAGCACTACTTCAAGCAGGCTTCGCACAACGTTAGGTCGCTCCAGAGACTTCGAATCAGCAGATCATCGCTGCAAAGAGTTTACAGACGATACTTAGAGACTGAAGCATTCGATCGGAGTCCGTTAAGGGTAGACCTAAGGCTACATCAGCAGCAGATGATCGTTATATCCAACTCAATGTTCTGCGAAATCGACGCCTCAACGCAGTTCAAGTCCAACAAAAGCTACGTGACGAGTCCCAGATGGTTATAAGCTCTTCTACCGTTAGAAGGAGACTTGCTGAGCTGACTCCAAAGAGAGCTGCGGCAGGACCAGAATTAACGGCAGCCCACCGTCGAGCACAACTTGAATTCGCTCGAGAGCATAGGGATTAGCGGATAACGTATCGCGGAATCTGTTGCTTTTGGAGGAGGATTTGTAATGGTCTGGGCGGCCGGCATCTCGTTAGCCGGGCATACAGCATTAATTTTCATCGAACCGACGCACGGGCCGTAAACGTGGATTGACTTCACATCGCTACATCAATGAAATCCTTGCAGTCCATGTGATATCTTACGCAGATTATATCGGGCACAATATCCAGTTGATGCAGGATAATGTACGGCTTAATGTTGCTCATGTGGTGACAGTATCTACTGGACGTCGGCATACGTCTGATGGACTGGCCACCTCAAAGCTCGGACTCGAATCCAATAGAACACTTATGGGATAAGCTGAAACGTCGGATTCGAGCCCGCGTTCCTGCTCCAAAAACGCTTCCAGAGCTGCGAATCGCAATTGAAGTGGAGTGGAATGCAATTTCCCAAGACTTCATCATCAGCCTCGTGAGGTCTATGAATACAAGGATGCTAGCAGTTATTCCAGGAGGGGGAGGGAACACTGAATACTGAATACTTTATTTTAAATTTTGACTTTGCTTTCAGCTTAAATTTGAGCTCTTCACTTGGCGATTACAAGACCTGAAAACGACTGCAAACGACTGTTATGTGTAAAATCTTTAATAAACGCTTAATAAATTAATAAATCTCAGTGTGTTTCCATTCATTTTAATTGTCATAAAATGCACTTCCTGTATATATAACTTTGATAGTTGTAACTTTTATACTTTTTGAGAAAATTGGATTAGAGTTCGAAAGTTGCGGGTGGCCCGATACTTTTGACGTCGAGTTTAGATACGTACTTAATATTCGATAAGATCCCACAGAAAAAAACATTCAAGTTGTAATTGTGTCCGCCAAAGAAGCATTTATTAGCTGCGAAAAGAATTGACATAACTCATATGCAATTTAGCATTTTGGGTGGATATCTCTCTCGATTACCGTAACTCCTAGTGGAGCATTGGTACGTTGATGACTACCGTGTGTAGTCATCAACGTTACAAAGACAATTGAATTCGGAGTGTGATACGGTTGTCAGCCATACCACTTCCTTAGTCGCATTGTTAGTTTATTATTCTACGATAAGAATATTTCCTATCATCTTCTTCTGAATAATAAACTTGCGACGAGTCGTGCCGAGTTTGGAAACTCGTTTTTCTATGAGTGTCTATTTCACAGAGTGGCGACGCGACCGAACGATCATGGCCACAGAGCACGATATACTATACAGGGTGTCCCGCAACTGGTTAGCCATAGACCAATGGTAGACTCTACAGGATGTTTTAGGAAAAATGTCGCCAAAATTATTTCTCTAGCTTTTACCGTTAAGGAGTAATTGCCTTTTTTATGATTCTTGTCAAAAAGCACGACTTTTTTGTAAAAACTCCTATTTTCTGGCTTCCACTTTAGCCAAATCAATATTTTTCATAGTCTTCTGAAAGTACACAAAATTTCCAATAAAAGGACATATCGAACGTTTCGAACGGTTTCGTATCTTCCGAGATACGACGTTTTGAATTTTGCAAAAATGTCAATTTCAATTTTTAATGTCAAAATTAAACCCGAATTTCGCAACAGTACATTGTAGTGGCAAATCTGCAAAGTTGACAAAAGTTGGCGTAGTATCTTAGTTTTCGAACGGCATATAAGAATAAAGCACAGAGTCATCCAGTTTCTGAATAATACGTATAAATAAAAAAAAAAACATAGTCTGCAAATGTACCAAACCGATTTCAATCTTGAAAAGGAAGTAACATTTTTACATCAAGCATAGACTTGGTTGTTATGCATTATGGAAAAATACTTTTCGCTACTGTTGTAGATGCTACTTGACTAATTATAACGGTAAGTATAAAAAAAATGTTTTAGGTGTTGAATTATTTGTACGAAGGTTCGCTGTGTACATATTAATATTGTGAGAGTATTTTTCATTTTCATCGTCTAAAACAATTTAATTTATCAGGTATTAATTAGTGTCCTTTTATGTCCTTTTTCAGAGTTTTCCGATGCAATTTTTTCTTAGCAAAAATTAAAAAGAAAGTGGCAACTTGAATTATTCGCGTAGTTATGGGCTTTGGAAAGATACAGATGATAAGTTACGGGAAACACGAGAATTTTCTATTCAAACGCGATTTATTCCGTTGAGGGTCCTTGAAATAAGAATCAAACACCGGATATGTAATGTACTCAGCGTCACCTTTGATATGATATCCCGAATGCCGATTTCCAGTCAAGGATTAAATAGTGTCCTTTCTTGTCCTTTTTGGGACCTTTCCGATCAAATTTATTTTAGAAAAATGTGTTTAAGACCCCTGGGACCCCACTGATTCAAGACCAAGAAAAAAATAGACTTACTGTATTTTTTTTCTATTGGAAATGCTTATATGACTGAACTATTTCCACGTAAAAGCAAGATTTCTTCCTCTTACGGACTATGTTTTTTCCCCTTTATCACATATTATTCACAAACTGGATGATTCTGTGCTTTATTCTTATATGCCGTTCGAAAGCTTAGGATTTGGGCCAACTTTTGTGAACTTTGCAGATTTGCCACTTCAATGTATCGTTACGAAATTCGGGTTTAATTTTGACATTAAAAGTTGAATTTGACATTTTTGCAAAATTCAAAACGTCGTATCTCGGAAGATACGAAACCGTTTGAAACGTTCGATATGTCCTTTTATTGAAAATTTTGTTTAATTTCAGAAGAATGTGAAAAATATTGATTTGGCTAAAGTGGAAGCTAGAAAATAGGAGTTTTTAGAAAAAAGTCGTGCTTTTTGACAAGAATCACAAAACAGGCAATTACTCCTTAACGGTAAGAGCTAGAGAAATAATTTTGGCGACATTTTTCCTAAAACATCCTGTAGAGTCTACCATTTGTCTATGGCTAACCAGTTGCGGGACACCCTGTATAAGAATATAAGTCTATGTACAGGACTATCTTCGTTTATGGTTTATTAATGAAGTTTGAATTCTTCGTTGTCGGTGAATGTTACGTTATGCTCTATTAACATCGAGATAACTGTGCTAATGTTCTGTCAAAGTAAATGCTCTGTTAACGTTCTGTTAATTGAGGTTTGGTTTTTATATTGCCGGAATCGTTGCATTGAATGATAGGTGTAATTTGGTGTTGCCTCCAAAGCAATTCACGATTTTTTAATAAAATTTAATATTCATTTATTAAAACCAATATTATTTTTCGGGCAAAATGCCCATCATCAGGGTTTTAATATACGAATAATAACTTTTACTCTGTTAACAATGTAAAGTCTCAATTAATGACGTGTTAAAATACTAATGTGCTTTATCATTCTATAATTTCTGTTAAGATTTATGGGAAAAATGTCCTCCTGAACATACAAACATTCATCATTAATCTAGTCGAAAACGCCTCTAAACCAAAACGTTTGTTTTGATATCTATATTATTTTGTTACTCAATTGGAGAGGAATTAAGTACATAATATGAACATCAACCAATTAAATTAATAATTAACCGCTTTCATGTTCGTCAAAAAAGTTCGAATCCAAATTTTATGATTGCTTTAATTATTTCTCATCTTAATTATTGTCCATTATTTTCCGGAAAAAGATCCCCTGTTGTTGACTTACTGGGAAAAATTTGATGACATGGTCATGCCAAGTCACTTCAAGAAAACTCGTATAATTGTCCTTATTGTGACAATTCTTTAATTGAATTAACCTAAACTGGTCACTTAGAAGGTGGAGAGGCAGTTGCAGCGCAATAACCCTGGATAGCCACACTAAACTAAGCAAAAAGCCCCTTGAAGTTTAAAGAGTTTCAAGTGAATCACCTTTATATCAATGATCGTACCTATAAATTTGTCCCAATTTTATATTTGCATATGTTATCATAAATCCTTGGGCCTTCAGACCGTTTTAACCTCCTTAACTCCAACATTATAAATTATATGAGATCATCAATTGGTTTCGTTGAACCCAACTATACAACATCCTTCAATTCTCTTTAATTATCTACACAATCATCCATTCCTTTAACATATGTCACCCATATATTTCATGTCAAGCTTTCAGGCATACACTTACATGGTGTTGGTACACGCAGCTACTTTGCTTCGAATAAATTTCCATATAAAACTTATAAAACTGTTACAGGAGCCCACGTATACACACCCTTTGATGACATCAACCATACCAGCGTTGATATATTATCGGAAAAGGGAAAAATGTCCTTTCCAATAAATAATATTTCCTTTCAACGAAGCGAACTGAATATATTTATTTGCGTTTCATCCGACGAGGCGGGCTTTTTACATTATGCACAAAAAAAAGGAAACAGTGCCTTCAAAAAGTTGCTGGAACAAATAGCGCTCGAATATGGTTGATGTATCGAAATGTCAATGTAAACGTCAAGGTTCCCGCCCGTTTCGATCAGATTATTTTGCATGATTTCAAAAAAACTGACGGGTTGTGCGGATATGGATGACTAGACTTATTGTGATTGAATTGAAAAGCAAATTTTGGTCAGACATTTGTGCGGACGCACATGATTGAGGTATGAAGCTCATCTGCCAATATGTCATTCATTAATTTAGTATCCATCCGGCCGGACTAGATGGTCACGCCATTGCGATGATCCCTAAAAACGACTTTTATCACTTTGTCATTTCCACATTGAACCTTTTCCAAATTCATTGGATCATTAATAGCTGACGACAGCTACCCTGATTCGACAAGGCGAAATAGCGTTCAGGAAAATTGGTTTCATTTCGACAGGAACCTATTACGGTAAAGTGTAAAACCATAACCAGCCCAAGTAAAGGACGATCGGACATTCCAGCAGAGACCTTTTCGTTTTTTTACGACCATTTCGTCCTGTATGAATCTACAATACAATAAAGTCCTTTTGACCGACGCTATGACTGGTTAATGCATTATTTGTCTGAACACTGTGTATCGTGCTCGAATGTTACTACACCCGGTCACAATGATAAATTGCCTGCTACGAGGCGTACTGTCATTTTTATGGAAATCACTGTACAGACAATAGGTATAAAGGACGGAAGCGAAGAATCGAATCATATAGAAGCAGACATACATCACTCAAGAAAATGTAAACGAAGGCACAATATTGTGACGAGCATTGTTCTTGCTCTCAATTTGCATTCAAATTATGCCGGAGGAATCAATCTTCTGCTGCTGGTTGAAGTCGAGACATTGTTGTAGACAACAAGTTAATGTTATGCAAAATATATAAAATTGAATGATTCAATTTGTTCAGATTTGTCTGGAGCCATTGTTTTTTTGCGATAACCTTAATTTTACCTGAATAAAAATCCTTACTTCAAATAAAATTTTAAATTGAATAATATTTCATGAATACGCAATTTGATGAGAAGTATCGCAGACATGGATGAAACCGTAGGGCAAACGCTCAGACTCTATCAACAACATTGTAAATGACTGATAATCAATATTACATATGACTTAAAGCGAGTAGCCCATCCTTATCAATTGTGTCTTTGCAAGAACATCAAAGCCAGAATTTTGAACAACGCATTTCGTGTTGCAAAATTAGTCTCTCTTAACACAAGGTAACATCAGAAAATGTCAATTACAGTAAGTATGTGCGGATAATACATAAAATGTATTTTAAGTTATAAATTCATTCTTTATTCAGCTTAGCATTATACAAATTAAACATTCCAAGTTACAAAATAAACTCGCTTCTCGCATAAGTAAATAAAAAAAGGACAACAAAATATTTTAAAGAATTAATTTAAGAAACTAAATTACAAGAGATTTCTCTTAAATAAATAAAATAAAATAAAATTTGCAGATAATTCGTTTTAATTTTAAATATTTCTGACAATGTATGTAGGAAAATAAAGAACAACAACTACTATTAATAGAATGTGTCTAATATAAAAAAATAGAAACCGGATGATTTTATTAAAGACAAAAAATAAATATTAAATAGAAAAAAAAGGAGTTCAAATAATCTTGATTAAAAATAAAAAAACAAAATCTTTAAGCAGGCATTCGAAATTAGTACCATTCAAGTTCTGTCTTAAATCGGAAAGCAACCCATTAAAAAGTCGCGGACCCAATATACTTAAATGTCTTATCTCTCTCTCTCTGTACCGTAAGCCCTTGTGGGGCATGGTGCGTTCACCCAGCCGTTTATAGGCTACTTCAAGTCAAGTCAACGTTACGTTGCATAAAGAGGAGTATATATAATGATGCAAGCACTATATATTTCCTGGAGCACGCCGAGATTCGATCTCCGGACCTCTTGACTACTAGCATCGTAGAGTGCGACTCAACCAAGTGATCCACAGAGCGTGATCGTCTTATAGTAGCCATTTTTTGCACCGCGGTGTGATATGTAATGGACACTGAAGTTGTCTTCTAGTTAAATAATAATTAGTGATATACACGTTCAAATAATTTTTGTTCACATGCATAAACTTCAACGCGGAAAATAAGTAAATTTGTCTCACATTCATAACTTTGAATTCCATAAAGGCAAATTGAAGCAATTTTAGATTTTCTTAAAGTTGAGATGTATGAAGTGAGTGTCGCACCCCAAGCTGTGATAGCATATTTTTATTTTCCATACACGTTGACAGATTGTTAGTTAATATTGATTGACTTACTATCTGTTCAATTTGTATGGGACCCCCAAAAAAGGGCGGAATTCAGATTTGACAGTTGTTGTTGTATAAATCTATGAATGGGTCAAAGAAATAACTTTTGTGGAAATATGCAGTGCAGCACAACCCGGTGTGTAGCGTACGATTACGTATAGGAAAGTTTCGGACAGCGCATATATTTGCAATGAATTATTGAAGGTAGCGGTAGATAGTTCAGTTGTGGGAACATATACGGTGACGAGAAAACCGGGGTACCATTTTGGAGCGGGCAACCCCGAAATTTTTTTCTTGTTTTTGACCGCAAATTCGGAATCAGCGGCCCATATTTCTTTTAGTGTTTCCTCCTACGCCGAATGGACGAATATTTCCACGAGAAAAGAAGGGTACCATTCTGGGCGGCAATCCCATTTTTTTTTTAAATTTGGAATCGGTGTCTCAAATTTACCTTAGTGTTTCTGCCACGCCGATCGGACACGTATTTCCCCGAGAAAACAGGGATGCCATTTTGGGACCGGCAGCCTCAAAAGGGTGCGCGTACGCTACAAACTGGGTGTCATTCACCCATTCATATATATGTAAACAACAATTAACACCAAATCCAAATGCCGCCCGAATATTGTTTTGGAATGCATAAGCTAACACTGCAAATTTCCAGAAAGGTTAGCTACCTCATTAAGTCATTCATCATTGCATTACCTACCTAATTATCAACAACACTTCCCATAAGCGGACACCATTGGGGTTTGAGATTTTGTCCGCTTATTGGAAGTGTCCGCTTATGAGAATATTTCACAAAAGTATAACATTTTATGAGACTAATTTGGACTGCGCTGCAAATCCATTCAAAACCACGATGTCTCATTTCAATCGTTTTTTCCAATCCAATTTTTTTGTCGAGATCGACAACACAATTTTCTCGTGAACTCTAAAATGACTTGTTCTTGCGCTTTTTCTTCAAAAGGCATTTTTATTTTTAAATTTTCTTCATATTTTAAAAGAATAGAATACTGCACGATTAAATGCCGCGACATAAATTGAACTCCTGATTCTCTAAGAAATTCCACCTACACGGAGAGATAAACAAGATTTGTACAGGGATTTCCGGAAAGTGAATTTTGCTTTACGCAAAAGACCGATTTTCCGGTAATTTCAAAACTTCTGTGTTCGAAATACAATTCTGTAATGCAAGAATTGGAAATTTTATTTGTGGAACTGTCAGTTTATTAGAGACTTACTTGTTCAGAAAGGGTATAAAAGTACTGTCCGTGTCCGTTTATGAGAGTGTCGGGCTATTGGAAGTTATTTTTCAAGTAAAATATTAGGAAAAACGTTGGGGAAAATCAAAGTTCCCGTTTATGAGAAATGTCCGGTTATTAGAAGTGTCCGTTTAGGGAAGTTCGACTGTATATAGAAAATACCAATGTCACTACATTACATTACCTACGACAATCCATTCATTAATACGCACAACTATCTACAACACTACATAAATATACCAACACGTTTGGTTGTATATTAAAAATATTAATGGTGGAACACTCGAAGCGCCATGTCACGAAGTCGATATGAAATCATAAATACAGCAGCAAAGCGCACGAGATAGCGCCAGTCTAAAATCCCATTTCAAAATCAGGTTTTCTTGTCGTGGGAAAAAGAAAGCATCGTCTCGCAACAAATCTCAGCGCATCGCATCGCCCGGCCCGGAAAAGCTCGGCGTCGCACTGTGTGTGTACGCGCCCTAATGCTGCACACGTACGGTCAATCCGAATCCGTTTTTTGTTCGTTCTGTCAAAATCGAAGAAAATGTATGAATTTGACCCAACGAAGAATTAAAAAAATGGATGAACTCTATTCCTTGTTTAAACATTAAATTTAAGTGTGCTCTAATTTTAATCTTTCAATTCTAAGAACGTTTGTACATAATATTAAATTCAATACAGCAATCTTGGCAAGACTCGTTTTAAACCATATGTAACTTCCGCACCACAGCCCTAATGACCGTGTATATACCGCAAGCAAGATAAAATATTTTAGTCTTCAACGACATATACAGGCCGTACTAACTAGTTTGAACTAAGTTCAGCACCACTCTTAAACTATTTTCCGCGTGTTTAACAGTTCATGACAAAGTGGATTGGAATTTAGTCCGAAAGTTCAGAAAAGGTACTATTTCCAAATATGTTTTAAAATAGTTTATTTGCAGAGCAACCTAAAGAATCTTTTAGCGCATATCGTGCTTCGCAAGGAAAAAGGATACGGTCTCATGAACTTTCAAAGATTTTAGGACAATATTAAATTTGTTTATCTAAGGGACCTGTTGAGGACCTAGGACCTGTTCCGGTTTTAATTAAGTTACGCGACGTCGATAGAACAGGGTTCGTTCGTTAGCCTTGGTGCACAATTAAAAACACAAAATTTTAGAAAGAGGGGGGGGTAGTAGGATTCTATTTGTTTTCACATTCATTTTATGGTTTCGATACACATTTGTACGTGAGGTTGGATTGGAATTTGGGCAGAAAGAAAACGGTTATCCTTCAGAATCAAATTGGGAGGCTGAGATTGTATGCAACCTCCATGACCCCATGGTCCGATTACTTCCGTTTTTATATCTATTATGTTTTGTGGCATCAACAGAAACACATTTTCGTGAGATTTGGTTGAAGTTCAAATATTTTGTATAGTATTTAATCACTAAAGAGTTGAAGGATTTTTTGTTGTCTGATGTTAGATTAGGGGCAAAACTTTCACCTTATAGACAGCAAGTATCGAAATAAGAAAATAAACACGCGAAAACACTGTTCTTTTGTGAGAATTTCCTTATTTATTATCTGAATGCATTTCGATCGCGCAAACTATGGCGCAACCATCTTCAGCAGAACGCTTGTTACACACTGGCATGTCATTTATTTAAAATACATAGTTCAGTTATAGTTGTCAAAAAAGTTAAACGATAAAGAAGAAGAAAAATTTTTACGATGATTTTAGATGAACGTCGTTATGCTGTCACCTATGCGCCGAATATTACCAACCGACTAAGAACAACATTTGACAGAAATAATATGAAACTAGTTCACACGAATCCAAACAAACTGAGCTCTCTCTTGGGGTCAACTAAAGACAAGAAACCAGTTGTCGAACGTAGTGGCATTTATCAAATTAAATGCTCTTCATGTGAGAAGAAGTACATCGGACAAACAAGGCGAGCCGTCCACTTTCGATTCAACGAACATCTCCGAAGTATCCGAAATAAAGAGCTACACTCGGGAGTAGCTGCTCACGTTTATGACTCGAACAATACTGAACCTCACCGAATTAAGTCCATGGACGAAAATTTAAAGCTACTCAAAAACGTCAATAACGTACAAAAGCTGGACGCGTATGAGTCTTTATTCATTACAATTAATGACGGCCTAATGAATTTATGCGATAGACCAATCGAGTCACCACTCTTCGCCCTAGCTAAAAATTAAAAAAAAAAATTATCAAATTTGAAATTGTGCATTTTTCGTCGTTGTTCTTTCTTAACTTTTTAATTTTGTTAATTTATTAAATTTGTTTTTTATGTTTTATATGTTTAATTTATCATTGTGATATTTAATTCAATAATTTATTTTGCATTATTTAATTCGTTCATTTGTTAATTTATTATCTCATTTTAAGTTATTTATGTTTTAAGTAAAAATTTTTTCTTCTTCTTTATCGTTTAATTTTTTGACAACTTATAACTGAACTATGTATTTTAAATAAATGACATGCCAGTGTGTAACAAGCGTTCTGCTGAAGAAGGTTGCGCCATAGTTTGCGACCGAAATGCATTCAGATAATAAATAAGGAAATTCTCACAAAAAAACAGTGTTTTCGCGGTTTTATTTTCTTATTTCGATACTTGCTATCTATAAGGTGCCCCTAATCTTGGTTGAAGTTGTTGTACATATAAAAAAGTTGTTCATAGAAGAACTAAATTGGAGGCTGGGTTTCTATGGCAGCCCCATGACCCCATGGTCCGATGCCATTCATTTTTACATATGATTTGTGGCATTAATGCAGATATATTTGTGTGAGGTTTGGTTGAAATTATTGCACAAACAAATAATTCTTTCTTAGAAGAACTTAATTTGGGGGTGTCATTTATATGGCAGCCCAATTACCCCATGATCCGATTTTATCGATTTTTACATATGTTTTGTGGCATCAAAAAAAAGACATTTGTGTTAGGTATCGTTTAAATTAGTGCACAAGACGGGGACACAATTTTGTTATTGGAAAAGTATGGAGAGCACATAATTATGCGATTGGTTTGATTCGGATCGGGTGAAATTTACAGATTTTGGCGGTGTGATGCTAGCACAACCAATGAATGTCCTTGATTCTGGGGGAGGGGGATGAGCTCAAAACTTTGTTTATTGGAATAGTGGAGAGCACATAATTAGCACACTATTATGCAATTGGTTTGATTCCGATCGGGTGAAATTTTCAGATTTTGGCTTTACCACGGTGTGATGCAAGCACAACCAAAGAATGTCCTTGATTCTGGGGAAGGGGATGAGCACAATTTTTTTTTATTGGAAAAGTGGAGAGCACATAATTAGCACATAATTATGCGATGGGTTTCGTTTCGATTGGGTTATATTTACTTAATGGTTGTGCTGGCATCACGTTATGCTAGCACAACCAATTATAAACCTTAATTCTAGGGAGGGGGAACGTATACATTTTTTTAAAAGGGGACGAAATTAGCACATATAATTAGCACATAATTTTGGGATATGTTCCACTTTGATTTTTTAAAGTGGTAATTCCAGCATCACAGACGTGATTGTGCCATAGCTGCAATGTTTTTACCACTATGCACGGTACTAATACAACCGTTAGACAAAAAAGTTAGAAGTTATAAGGCTCGAAATTACAATATCGAAAAAGCTTGGTTGCGCATCTTTTATCATTAGAATGCGTCAATATTGTTGACCGTTTAAAAAATATCACTCTGAGAGGCACTATCTTCCTTTTGGAAAAGGGGTGGATAGCAAAAGAGCTAGAAATTGTAAATAAATGATGGAACGCTTTGCTATCAACAAATCTAAACACCACTGATACGACTGTCGAATAGGACCCCGACGACGAGCTTTCACTTAACGTATGAAATGGATATCCATCGTCGGATATAATGTGCCTCTATAGATTTAAAGAAAATGCAATAAACCTCTCTATAACATAATCAATGCAAACTTGACTGATCTTTTTTACTTAAATTTCAATTTCTGTAATTCGGAATCTAATTAAAAAGATAAAATATTCAAATATGTACCTGAATTCACTTTCGTTACTTTATTTGTTTTTTCTTTTTTTTACTTAACATTCCTTGTTTAATATGTAAATTTTAATTTAATAAATTAATTGCTAATAAAATAAATTATTAATATTTCTGAATAAAAATTTTTGTGAATGTTTTATTCCTGAAATGCGGATTTTTCGCTAATCCGGATAGCACCTTGCAACAATTGATCCGGATTACCGAGTCAAATTGTCGTGCTCTGTGGCCGTGATCGTTCGGTCGGCACTCTGTGAATTAGACACTCATAGAGAAACGAGTTTCCAAACTCGGCACGACTCGTCGCAAATTTATTATTCAGAAGAAGATGATAAGAAATATTCTTATCGTAGAATAATAAAAAAACTAACAATGCGACTAGGAAGTGGTATGGCTGACAACCGTATCACACTCCGAATTCAGTTGTCTTTGTAACGTTGATGACTGACTACACACGGTAATCATCAACGCACCATGCCCCACTAGGAGTTACGGTAATGGAGAGAGACCGAGTCAAATCGTATATCTTCTCTGTGAATTCGCGCTTGTATCAATATCAAGAAAATGCACTGTGTATAATTATTTCGTTTTTCCATTACTTTTACTATTAAACCACGGTTATTTATAGATCAGCAGCCACTTTATAGGCTTAACTCCACAAAACCCATTACCGTTTTTCGGATTTCCGTGCCGAGCAATTTACTAAAACAACAAACGTCTGGTCGGTGTACAAAAGTCCCCCTTCGCATAATTCATTCGTATCGTTTCAAATAACAGCCACAAACTTGTCCACAACATTTGCGGTCAACCGTCATATATTTCCAATTTATGCTATGCCCAAATTTGCAAACAAGGACCAGATTAAGCGCTGGCAAATTAAATGGCGTGTAAAACTGTTGCTTTAATTACAGCAGCACACCAGCGAAACTTAAAATGTTGCTATAGTGAAGTGCTTTTGTATAGTTGAAGGATACTCTTTTTTTTTATGTAGCCACTCTAAAGGATATGCTTTGTAGTATACTACGTTACACAAGTATCACACACTTGTTGCTCTTTCTATGTTGAAGAGCCAATTGATGGCCGCCAGCACATTCACGCTGCTAGAGAACTACTATATGACTCCTTCTTTCATTATGAATTTCAACAGGTTGTCGGTTAGTGTTATATTGTATATGGATGTCGTCATAGTAGGATGATGCACGGAAGGAAGCAAAGCTGAAATACAGAAAAATGTATTCCACGCCACAAAGAATGTGGCAAATGCTTCACTGCCATTACGTGAAGACCTCAGCGCGAGGTACGTACTCTAATCGTGAGGAAGTGAAGATTGGTTTTTGACGTGCAGCATGAATTAGCACTTTTCTAATTAAGTTTGTTAAGGTTTTTGCATTTGAAAAGAGCCTTTGCTGATCAACTAGCTGATTCAATGTGAGGCAGTTAAGTGAAATGTAATCTAAATAATGAAATCAAGGTGGTTGGATGATTTGTTATCGGTTATCTGGGAACGGATCTAAGGAGGATGGGCACTTTTGTATGAAAGTTGGTCGTTGAGTGAACAGCAATGAAACTGGTGTCAAATGAAAGGGCTATATTAGAGGGTAACTTATATATAAATTTTAGGCCCGGAAACACTGGGGTTCCTGAGGAAGGACGACTTTTGTTCGTCCTTTGGGGCAACTTTGCCGATCTATAACTTTTGAAAGAATGAAGCTAGAAACTTGAAATTTTGTACAAGTGGCTTTTACTATAGGATCTTCCTTTTTGTAAAGTATGAATACAATGCGACCAATATTTCCTCTACCTTCCCTACAATTTTTTTAATTTTTTTGGTATAACTTTCGTCTGGGTAGCAGTTGAATTGTCTTAATTGGTCAAATTATTCCCTACTGTAGTACTATACTACTGTAAAAAAATCAGGACGATTCCTTTAAAACAAAGGGTACTTTTGATACAAAAACCGTTTCCCCCAATATTCATTTTTTGCTTCTAAATCTGCGAAAAACAGCTCCAATTGAGCTGATTTTTTGGAAATTGCCTTCTAATTGCATTCTCGCTGTGTCCTTTTCGAGGGAGCTCGCCAACACAAATATTAAGACCCCCCTCCATACAAAAGTCCATTCCTTAAAATACATTCATTAATGTCATGGGTTGTTATGTGAGTATAGACTAGCTCCTATTTTAAAGTCGTCAAACATGTGGGGAAGAGATCTATTAAAGTTGGTTTGACGAAACAGCTTATAAGATTGCTTCATCTTTCCGTTCATAACTTCTACTACCCACCGGCATATGATTATAAGGCTTTCTCCCCTTTCCTTTGTAGGAGGTACATTAGCTTCATAACCATATGCTTCTAAAATACCAAAACTATCCTTAAATCCACGATCGGGAATAAAAACGTCATTTTATTTACAACCTAAGTTGTAATCCTTTAACTTTTTACTCATCCGTTTCCATTGACAGTCCGATTTATACGACATACACGTTCAACGTTATGATATATTTTGGTCAAATTGTGTATTTTTTTGCGAGACTTTACGTCGTTTAAGCCCAATTAACTTCTTAACTTTTAAAACAGACTAAATATATGTAAAGAGGAATTGTTCACTACAAAACAAAGATTTCATTTTATAAAATATATTATATATAATATAGAAAGAATTAGATAAAAGTAACAAAAACAACATTAAAAATTCACAACTTTTGACTTTGAACGTGTATAATTTCGAAACCACTTAATATTTTTCAATCATTTTTCCACAAATTATAGTGAAAACTGTTAAGTGTATTAGAAAATTTACTTCAAGTCTCTGAGTTACATATTTTTTCAGTAAATGTGATTTTAGTCCAGTAAGATTTTTCATTTTTTGTCAAAACTTAAATCGCCCATATCTCCGATCTCCCACTGTTTAGCTAAAAATCGCTAGAACAAACGTTAATCTACTCGTTCCAAGCTTTCATTTGACATACGTTTCATTGCTGTTCATCAAACGACCGTTTTGACCATCCTCCTTTATCAAACTTACTTTAGCACTTCTTACTTGCGCCTAGAACGGTCCTCTCCTTAGGGATATACGACAGCACTGATGTTGACTATGTATTTATTGGATGAAATACGAGTTATGGGAAAATAGTGAATTCCCGACCAGAAATTTAAAAATATGAATACATACATAATTATTTTCAAAGTCAGCCATAAGCAGTTTTGGAGTAACAATCTTACTAGGATTAAAAATATTCTGTCAAAGAATAATTATCCACATGCTACCATACAAAAGCTGATTGGTGAAGTAAGACAACATCGAAATGTAAACCAAACTAGCTATGCGTTCTTATCAACTGACGAAAACTCTAAAGCTCATCAATCAAACACGGATAAAACGTTTTCGTCGTTGACTTATGTACCTAAGCTGAGCGAATCGATCTCACGAACTTGTAAATACTTTGTTCCGCAGCTCGATCTAGCTATGCGACCACATACGAAAAACCAAGCAATGTATACGAACCTGAAATCAACAATTCCAACTGAGGATCGATCTGGTGTTGTCTACAAGATAGACTGCTCTGATTGTGATGCAACTTACATAGGCGAAACCGTACAGAAGCTTGGCAGCCGTATTAAGCAACACCAATACGACACAAAAAAGGCCCTTAATAATAATTTGTCAGCACTAGCCAAACATTCAATTAAAAAAAAGTCACCAGTTTAATTTCGAGCAACCGAAAATTTTGGCTAGCGAACGGAATAAAACAAAATTGCAAATCCAAGAGGTAAATCAGATCATTAAATACGAAAACATAGCGTGCAACGAAAAAAGCGACAAAAAGGATTATTCCAACACCTACTATAATCTAATAAAATTCGGACTAAATAACAATTCCAACATCTAATTGTACTAGTACTAAATATTTTTTTCTGTTACATTTTTTGCCATTTTCGCGACTTGACATGAAAACTAAATGTCAGTCTTTGTTCCTACAATAGTTGTTTCAATTATGTAACCCTTTTGTAACATAAAAAGGTATTATTTAACTTTTTTTTTTATTATAATTACCGTATAATTAAGTTTTGTATTTATTGTTTCATAAAATTAGAACCCTGATGATGGTCTTTTGACCGAAATATATTGGTTCGAAACAAGAAAATACGACTTTCATTTCATCGTTAATCAACACTGGAGGATATACAACATTTTTCTCTGATTGAGTAAAACGATCCCGGCAATACAACCATTAAAATCCAATTAGGTTTACAATTTAGTTTGGTCGGTTTTCAAAAGGTGTAGGTAGGCCGGTAGGCGCTATTAATGGTTAACTCCGACAGTTGATTGCTGTATCGTGCACATAGAAAAACTTAGTTTTTTTGTCTAAAGTGTAGTTAGTGTAGAAATAGTTAATTTAAATGTATATACATAGTTCTACTATAAATAGGCAATATCTCTAATCTTCGTAGCCTAAAATACTATTATTCGTTCATTTAACCACGAAAGAAAAAAGTTCAGTGAATTCTTCCGCACTTAAGTGCGTTATTCGAATATAAAATTTAACTACAGACAGTGTTGTTATTTCCGTGTACATAGTAAAATTTTCCTTCAAAATAATTCAACTATTTAACACTGGTTTACAAAAGAATCAATTGAGTTTACAAATTTATGAAATGAAAAATTACGCGAATCGTCGTAGCTGTTTTAACTACACGCGATCGTAAGCTGAAAATCAGAGATGAACTTTAGCAGATATCAATTATGTACTTTTTAGATGATCGGTCTATTATTTGCTCTCAGTGTGAAGTGTCAACATCTATGAAACAAATATTGTTAATAAGCCTTTAAGTTTGGCACAACGAGTTTGATTTCCACGGCGAAAATATTGCTCTGTATTTGGTAGGATCGGGGATTTGGTGATCCACTATGAGCTGCTAAATCCTGGTCATACCGGATCACGGAAGGTTTCTACAGGCAACAATTGATCCTTTTAAAACGAGCTATAGCCGAAAAATGTCCAGGATATGCAACCAGACACGAGTCCAAAATCGTTCACCATGACATGACAATTCTCGGTCTCATGTTGGGGTTCCGGTAAAAAAAAACATTTTAGAAAATGGCAGTTGGGCAGTTCTGGCCCGGCCGTTTTTTAGGGAAGACCTTGTCCCTTGAGACTACCATCTGTTTCGATCAATGCAGAACGCGTTAGCTGGAACACGCTTCACTTTAAAACAGGATATCAAAAATGAATCGATTCATTCTTGGCTTTAGAAGATGAACGGTTCTTCCGCGACAGAATTTATCAATCATCATTATCATTTTTAACAAAAAATGGACAGAATTAATTTGTACACCTAATAAAATATTAAATTTATTTACCAGTACACTGAAAAAAAAGGTACCCTGAAACAATGAAATTGTTCATTACAGTAATGAATATTTACACCGATATCCCATCGAAGACGGCTTTCATCAGCCTTATGAATTTGTTGTTATCAAAACAACGAACAAAAAGTTCATTAAAATTATGAACTAATTCATAAAATTGCCAACTTGTTCATTGATACAATTACTGAGTTCATCAATTAAAAAAAAACTGGCGCAGGCCGGCATCCAGGTTCATAAGTGTTGATGAAATTCATTCTACATTTTACCTCTGCTCTGAAAAGCCATTAAAATTACCTACCTACCTACAGTGGGAATCTATCCCGGGACCCTATGATTTGAAGATAGACGCCCTACCTACTACACCACGCAGACTATACGTGATGAAGGTTTATAAAATACACTTAAAGCGATAATGACATCGTTCATATTAGTGCATATTTCTATGAACGATGTCATGTAATTAATGAACAATAACATCAAATTTTGTTTTATTTACTTACATTGCGGCTAATATATGGGTTCATAGCCGGAATGTACAATGCATTAGATTCTACTGGAAGTTCATTGTGTTCATGATCGCTTTACATTAAGTTGAAGTTTTGTTTTCGTTATACTAACGACCGGTGTTTCCTAAAATAGATGAACTCTGTATTATCTTAAGGAAGAGAAGGTTTATTTACTATGAACTAATTCATCATGGTAATGAAAAAAGTCTATGCTCCTAGTTCATTAATATTATGATGATTTTTTTTCAGTGTACATACTATGTACGCGTGTTTTATGAAAATTTCTTAAATTCTACCAAATTAAAGAATCCCTTCATATAGTAAACACAAATCCAGTTCAATTTGTCTCCAATTCTTTCCTTAAATCCCTTTAGCTCTCGATGAAATTATCCACATTCTTGCACGTTTCATCAGCTGTCAAAAAAAAATACCCTGAAAATGACCAATTCTTCCATTGTGAAGAGAAGATAGAGCAGCCTGCCGGTATAATACTTTTTTCCGTTCATACTTAAGAATGAAAAATTCAAGTATGGTATGTCACAGCGGGAGATTCAATATGACACATTCCTGGCAAATAGTTTGAAACATTGATTACGTGTTGAAGTCAACTAGAGTAGAAAGAAATGCTTTTAATATAAGCAAAGCATACGCACAAGAAAAAGAAACTAACAATGACCAGAAGTAGATATGTAGGTAGATCTGCGAAATGGGCGTTGCAAAAGAATTTATTTTCCTTTTAAAACTCCAACGGCCAAAATGCGTTGACATGCCACAAATGTAGATGTTTTATCAGTTGCGTCGAATAAGAGTCAAGGAGACGAAATTAATGCAATAGAATCCATAGAATCTATACCTACCTATACGATGTATCCAAATTTCTAACGAAAATAGCAGGACAAAAGTTGACATTTTGGTCAGGAAACGTGTTGCTCTGGGACAGAATATCATATTTTCCAAATGTATTTTTGATGTACGTTTGTCTATGAACTTCAAAATTTCCTAGAAGCTCGGATGGTACCAAATACCAATACTAAAATTGTGGATAATGCTATTTTTACTTCATGTGGTGCCTGCTAACAAACACACCTGGCTTTTTGAATTCATCTTAAAATTCCAGGCACGTTTACATTCAAACTGAGCTCGAGCAGAATATAAGCGCGTAGGTTGAGGTTTTCTGAAAAAATCCAGAAGGTATTTCTGTATGTCCCATGTTTCTTCGTTTTTTTTTGTGACGATAAAATACTCATATGAAAAGGGTGCATGGGGAAAGGATTGTCCATTTGAATTGAAATGTTTTTTGTGTTATTTGATTAAAAAGAAATCAGCAAGTTAGATTTTTGTAAACACTATTAAAAATGAGTTCATGTTTAAACCGAAAGAAAAAAAAATAATTTGATTAGCATAATTCATTACACTGTATAAAAAATACCCTTATAATGGACAGGCCTGTAGAGAGGGGGGGAGGAACGGGGGGATTCCCCCCGGGCCCGGGATTTCCTAGGGGGCCCGGATTTTGACACAAAAGTTGTGCTTTAGTTTGTTTTTTACGTACAAATTGCTATTTTGAGGTCTTTAACTAAGAACCCTTATACATATGTACTGCTTTTAGCGTTTTACCAACAATTCATAACATACTGTGCACTAGGCTTGGGGCCCCTAATCTATTTTTGAATTTTGAGAACTAGGGCCCGAATCGGCATATTCAATCAACATGATAGTTTCGTTACTAAATTTCAATTAAGAAATTTCGACTTCTTCATCCAGTAGCGTACAGTTTTATGAAATATTTGTGTTTAAAGTTAAAATAGGAGTACAGCGTCATTTTTTTTCAAGGAGGACTTTTCCGAGCGATTTTTATTTTGTGTACATACTGCTGCTGCTTATGAAATTGTTTTCAAGATACCAGCACACAGATGTTGATCACTTAAATTGTTGAATCTTAATTTAAATCTATCTATCTACCAGTACTCGCCAACTCGGTAACAAAAAATTAAAGGTTTTTTGAAATAGGTAAAATAGGAAGAAATAAAAATCCTTTAAATTCGTAGCGTTGCGCATTTCGAAAGTCAATTTTATAGAGTAAAGACCTACATTCTGGGCCACTGCGAGTGTGCTAATAAATTACAGATTTGAGCTCCCCAAGCATTTGTTAGAACTGTGAACTGTATCCGCCTTGTTTTGCTAAAAGCTTTGTAACGGTTGAGGTACAGAATAGACCATAGCTTTTTCCTACGAAAAATCTGCAACCAGAAAAAAAAATACGTAAATTTGCCCAGTTTATTGCATTATACTCTTTCTATTTTGCGTGTAGTACAGCCTTTATTATTGATCTGTAAAATGAACACTTGAGCCGATTTCACCCGTATGGTCTTCAAATCGAATTAAAAAATAATATTTATGAATGATCCTATCCTATCGAGAATGACTGTCGAAAATTTCAAGGCTTTCTTCATATCAAAGTTCGAATATAGGTTGGAATCTTACTTCACCAATAGAATAGAAATTTTCTAAATAATTTTGTTGGGACATGGGAATCAATAATTTTTCAATATTTTTTCTTGGGAGAACTAAATGCTAGAAGATTACCAGGCTACCAGTTTCGCTTTATGCGTATTTTGTGTAAGGAGCACGACCATTAAACAATAAACTTATTTTCATCACGGGAAGATTTTAGTAAAGAAACTTCATACTAGAAAGTTAACCCTAAAAGCAGTAGCTTTTTATAAAGATTCGTTACCCAAAAATGCACGTAAAACTAAGAAACCATATTCTAGAATGATTTTGGCTTCTGTATTTCCTTAAAATTCGCCACTAAACTCGAATCGTCTTCAAAATATACTTGAAACGGGACCGAGGCTAATTTTGGGCGCAGCGGAAATTGAAATGAAACTTAAGCTTCTTTCGCGTTAACAATTTCTACCACAGTGAGCCTTTACTATTACTAGGAACATATTTGGGTGAAATTTGGTTTAGATTGGTTCATAAAGAAAAAAGTTTTTCTTATAAGAACCTTATTTTCAGGGGCAGCCCCCATGGCCCGATTTCATTCGTTATACACAGCGTACACTAAAAAAATCTTGTCACACTGATCAATAATATACATACCGGGTGCTTCAAAAAAATGTATACACACTTTGAACTTCCATAGAAAATTTATTTACCGTTCTACAAAGTTAAATTTCAGGAAAATAGAAAGCCGAAAGTCCAATGTAAATGAAACATTAATAACAAATGTTAATACTGTTCAAATTGGTGACCTGCAGCATCAATACAATTCTGAGTACGAGTCACCACAGATTCTGTACATCGTATCAAAACGTCGGTATTAATTACCTAACAATGCTTGCTGATTCCATATTTCCTGCCATTCGTGCATTATACGGTAATGATGATTTTTATTTTCAACAAGATGGTGCTCCGCCGCACTATCACAGGGACGTACGAGCTTACCTGGATCAAAATTTGTCGGGCCGGTGGATAGGACGCAGGGGGCCAATCGTGTTTCCAGCACGCTCTCCAGACCTTACACCACTGGATTTCTTCTTGTGGGGCACAGTAAAAGATGAGGTGTACAAACGTAAACCACGTAACCTAGACAATCTTTGGAATGAGATTCAAGCAGTGTGTAGAGAAATCTCATTGGACGTTTTGATACGATGTACAGAATCTGTGGTGACTCGTACTCAGAATTGTACTGATGCTGCAGGTCACCAATTTGAACAGTATTAACATTTGTTATTAATGTTTCATTTACATTGGACTTTCAGCTTTCTATTTTCCTGAAATTTAACTTTGTAGAACGGTAAATAAATTTTCTATGGAAGTTCAAAGTGTGTATACATTTTTTGGAAGCACCCTGTATATACTTTATATAGTAGGAAGTGCCTCCTTCTGTTCGTTGCAAACTTCATGACAAAGTTAATTTTTTTTTTTTTTTTTTTGCCTCACAGAAACTTTTGTCCCGGGACTAGGCTTCTCGGCATCACTTTACTTACTATCCGTACGTAAGTGACTAATCAATCAATCGAGTGTAAACTCTAGCAGATCGTAAAAAAAACTGAAAACAAAATATATTAATAAGGAAATTTATCACAATAACTTCTTTTAAACATTAGTTTATTAGTACAATTAAAATTAACTAAGTCCTTCAAACTATTATAAAGAATAATTGACCTTGTAATTGGTTCATTAAGCCCATAGTTTACTCTATGATAAGGCTGCACAAGAAGGTTGTTCCGCCGTAAATTGTGAGGAATATTTCTGACTTGAAAGTTATTTAATATATCTTCACAAACAATATGAGAGCAAAACAGGTCTCTTATAAACATAGCGTTTAAAAATGTTCTTCTATAATCTAAGGCTTGTAAGCCCAATAAGGAACAGCGAGTTTTATAATCTGGCTTGAAACGCCAGCCAATTTGATAAATGGCAAACCGTGTAAAATTGTGTTGAATTCTTTCTATACGCTCGATATGCACCTTATAGAACGGATTCCACACAATAGAACAATACTCCAGGTGCGAACGAACGAAAGCTGCATACAATATTTTTAAAGTAAAAGCATCATTAAATTCGCGCGCATTACGTTTAACAAATCCTAACATACTATTCGCTTTTGAAATAATGTAATCAATGTGTTGTCGAAATGAAAGCTCATGGTCGAAAATTACACCAAGATCTGATATTTCGGCAACCCTTTCAAGAACACTACCTGTTAAGGAGTACTCAAAGAAGACCGGAGTTTTCAATTTATATATGCTAAGTACTTTACATTTACTAACATTTAAATTTAAATTATTATCGCGGCACCAAAATTGCAGCTTTTCTAAATCGGATTGCAACTTAAGGCAATCATCAATGTTGCGTATTTTCATAGCGATTTTCATATCATCGGCATACTGCCATACACGCACGAATTTAAAATTTTGGATGATATCGTTTATGAAAACTAAAAAGAAAAGTGGTCCTAAATGGCTTCCTTGCGGAACCCCTGATGAACACTTTATAACAGAGCGAGATGTACAGCCATTTAACTTCACCAACTGAGTCCTATCCGTTAAATAGGATCTCACCCAGCTTAGAAAAATTGACTGTATTCCTAAATGTTCTAGTTTTTTAAGTAAAATATTATGATCTACTCTATCAAAAGCCTTCGAAAAATCGGTATATACCACATCAACCTGCATTCCCTGCTCAATACCATCAGCAACAAATTTAGTAAATGATACCAAATTTGTTGAAGTTGATTTTCCTTTCAGGAATCCATGTTGACATGGCGATATCAAACGGCTAATTAAAACATCTATTTTATTTTTAATAAGCATTTCAAACAACTTCGGTATTGCAGATATTTTAGCTATGGGTCTATAGTTATCAATAAGATGCTGGCACTTTGTAAACTGAACTGAAAAATCTAGCAAATCCGTCACAAACCGATTGAACATCTTTGTAAAAATTGCCATTGAATTCTAAATTTTTTGGGATTCCCGTATTCTTACGCTTGCTGTTTATAAAATTCCAAAATGTCTTACTGTCATTCTTTATATTATTTTCAGCTCTCGCAATATACCGTTTGTAAAGATTTTTATTCATTAATTCATACTCTCTTCTCAATCTAAAGAAATTTTCTTTATTGGCAAGAGAGGATGACTTCTTGTATAATTTATGGGCCTTATTTTTTGCTCTCTTAAGTTTGAACAATTCTTTGGTAGCCCAAGGATTTTTTGCTTTTATTTTGTTCTTTTTTAAAGGAACATACTTGCGAATAGATTTATTTAAAATTGAATTAAAAATTGTATAACTTTCAATAAGATTACTATTCGATATAACTGGAGCCCAATCCATATTAAAAAATGTTGAATTTAGTTTTTCAAATTGGGCTTTTTGAAAATTTCTAGTAGGAATAACTTCGGGCTCTTCTTCAATGTAATCATAAAAAACAAACTCAAGAAGAAGAGCACTGTGATGGATTGAATTGGGCAAAATTGGTTTATCTACTTTAATTAATATACCCTTTCATATAGTGACGGATATGAAAAAAACACACACACACAAACTGTTAAACTAACCAGTCAACCCCGTTTTTTTTGTGAGTTTAGTATGTAAAAATGCATCACGAATGAATTCAGTTGCTGTCAGTTTTTTGGCAAATGGTTTATCCGGTATCGTTTTTTTATTATTTTTATTTTCCTATAACTCGTATTTTTCTGAAAACCCATAATTTTACCTCAGAACTTAAATATCAAAATGCACCTGAATGCGCAGAAGGCCGCTTTAAAACATTCTTCAAATATCTATCGTACTGATGCCGGATGCCGGACTATATTAGATTAGAAAACATCCGGATTACTGAGACTGACCTGATTCAGTGTGGACGCCGGATTATGAGGTGTTCCGGATTAAATGGAGGCTGGATTATAGAGATAATTGTACAATTGTACAATTTGTTTGAGGACCGATATGTCAAAAAAAAATTTTCTTCGATTCATAATTTTTTATCGTATGGAAGAGGTGGGCCCGGAATCATTGTCCCCCCGGGCCCGGATTTTCTCTCCACGGCCCTGATAATGGACCCACGGAACACAAGATAAAATGGAACCAAAGCCATCTAAAAACATAGCCAGGGACTAGAAAAAGCCAATATAGCTTCTCTTTCTAACTAATGCAAAATAATAGCAATAACAAACAATTGCCGCTATATTCTCGCTGATGCAAAGCATTGTGGCACGAGAGTCCAATAATACATAGACAAAGTACTCTTCTCAAATGAACTCTTCGTACTCAAAATTGTATGTCACGAAAGGTCTATACTAGCCTAAGCTGACCAGACGTACATCATTTTGCTGTACAGTATAGCATTTGGACCTGTCGTACAGCATTAGTGCATGTACAGCATTCCCAATGTCATACAAAAGATACCTAAATGCTAAATCACTATACATAGTAAGCTCCTCAGTAAGGCCTGTGGGCAGTCTTGTCTGTTTAACCTTCAAGCGGGCGCGCACCATTTTGTGACATAACAGGGCGCGCGGCGGTAATTTACCGCCCTCGTCTTTTCCCCTCAATTTGCGCTCAACCGTACAACTTCCATTCTCATAATTATAAAATTTGTCCAATAAATTTGAAATTTGGCAGATCTGTGGAGCACTGCATTGTCCATATTTGGTGGTGAAAATTTATTTTATTATTATTTTATTACTTTTATATCGGTAATCGTTTATTTTTGATAATACGGAAACACTTTATCCAACCTTTCTGAATTGGAACACTTATAGTTTGTAGAGCTACTGACATTTTCTATCCGCGTTCGGGAGTTACAGCTGTCCAAATCGCACTTTTGTGTTTTCTAATGGAAAAATGTCATTACCTCGCACATTAGTGGAAAATTTGTCCGACTTGTATAGAGCATCTGCCCACTTCCCAAGGTAGAAAGTTCAAGCATGCACAAGACGATGGAGAAATCCGATTTCCCTATCAACCATTTTAGAAAAATGCATACTACAGAACTCTGCCAGTGTTTCTGGATAAAGTTTTTTCCCACAATATGTCCATCAAATCCAATAAGACCCCAGTGGACCGGCATGGCATCACTTATATATCCATGGAGGAATGCACACTCTATCCCGCTGAAACATCACAACCAAGATAAGCGATCCTTCCACCGCTTTGGAGGTTCTCCGCGGACTCCATTTCGTAGATGTACCAGGAAAGCCGCCAACCGTTTAAAAATTCTCTGCCCAATGAGGTATCAGTTTTATATAAACGAAACGAAGTTTTTAATAAGTGGGTAGAAAGGAAGGAGTGCTTGAACACCTACACTCCCCCTGGTCGTTCATCACGCCATTTTTTTAATTCTGCACCATCTATAAAAAATCCCAGCATACGATATTAGATAGCTTGAAAATGCAGGGTTAACTTCTAGCTCGGCACAAAAATTTCTTTACTTCAAGTAAACAACTATATGATTTCTGTCTCGGGGACTCGGATAGTCAGAGACAGGGAAAGAGTTTTCATATCCGCACAATGCTACTGAGACTGCAGTATCGAACACAGAAATTCAAAAGTTGTCTAAAAATCGTAGGCGAATCGGATATAATCAAGAGCTAAAGGCTAAAGACGTACAAGAGGTAATTTATCGTTAAAACGTAACAAATGTCATTCTCAGTTGTCCTTTCTTGAAATATTGTTTTAAAATGTTTAACATCTTTTCCAACAAAATGGGACCTCCAATTTAGACTAACGGGAAACCTTAATTTTTGTCGTAGGTTTGACTTACATACCCACCCCAACTCCCCAAGAAAATTCCAGGCCCAGGTCCCAAAAAAATTTAAAAAAAAAATAGTCTTGTCTTCACATTCTGATGTTGTTTTGTAAATGAGAACATGGAGAACTTCCCTCATTTACGGATCCTGTTTAGTATCAACATAACCTTGCATTTTCAAGTTTCACCATCAGAAATAGTATGATTGAGGGTTTGTCTGACAACCGCATTCTGCAATATGTACAGCATTGGGCCTTCGAGAGTCTGGTCACCTTAAACAAATTCTACTTGCGGGCCAGTGTTACCAATCTAGGGGAAAGTTCCCCGAATTTAGGGGTTTTTTAACCTCCAAGGGAGAATTTGTTTTAGAGGGGAACCTAAATCACCTTAGGGGAATTTTGGGGGTTTGTTTTCTAACTTAATCAGTAAATTCCATGATGTGTCTGTGACAGTTTCTTTAACTATTTAAATATGTTATGTTTATTAAAATTGATTACTTGCCCTGTACCTCCTAAATCTGTTGGGACCGGGATCGGTGAGAGATATAGTACAGATACATTTTGGGGAGTCCAACATTTTTTCTGATGGAACTTTCGTTCGATTGCTTATTAATAAGTTGCGAATAATATTTTCGTAAAAAAATCAAGGGAAATGGAGACATTAAGTGAATTAAGATAAGATAAGAGGGTCACTGCCTGGAGGATATCGCCTACGTATAAATAAATAAATATTCAAATATATATATATATATATATATATATATATTCAATGTCCCCAAATTGTGTGTCTTAAGTGACATCTGTAGGAATTAAAAACAAAACACATCTAGCATGCCAATTGACGGGTATGGGTAACTTGCTGTAGTTCTTCCATGTTCACCGGATCAGTGCTCTTTTACCCCAACATATTATAGGGGCAATAGGAGGATTAGCTAACCTCAAACTGTTTTCTTTCTTTTTTAAATGGGCTATGGGCGGCAAATTCCTATTCCCATTAACCCGACTAAATCATGCCACCTGTAGAAAAGCCGTCTCGATAACTGTGTCACTAAAACCTTCGGGGTGCCATTAGACGTCGTCAACAGATCAAATTTGGTGGCCAGCATGGGCCCTTTTTAATTTTCCGGCGTTTTTTCAGTTTAGGCGGAAGACTATTATTTTAGGGGGAAATCACGCTTTATTTAGGGGGAAGTCACGCTGTCATTAACGATGGTTTTGGATGGAACGGTTTACTTCCCGTATTTGATCGTACGTGTTTGGCACACAAATTGACTCCCCTAAGCCTCACCCATTCCCCTAAAATATCAAGGAAAATTAAACTCACTGTCAATTTGCTCCGCCCATTTGTCAAATAGAAATGTCACTTGTCAAGTAATGTTTACGTTTTCGACTACCTTGCACCGATCCAACAAGACACTAGCGGCAGCACTGTTTATTTGAGAAGTACTTTCATATAAATTAAATAAATTCATGGATAAAATCAACACCGTTAACAATTTTTTTTTCGCACAGGCATCCACTTTTTCCTGCATTCGTAACAAATGTCGACTCACAATTGACACTTGTGAATTTGAAACTGCAATTGCATCAGTTGCGAGATAATATTTCTGCAACACTATTGCACAATAGATTGCGCGCAAAATTTGCTTACAGTGTAAACACTTTGCTAAATGGAATGCAATTAGCAATAGAGCAATATATTTCCTGTAATTTTTGCATGCAAATGTTGCTTGTAGTGTAAAACCCCTATTAGTTTAATTATGTTATTTTCAACAATTTTAATCTCTACGGGTACCTACCGATAAATACATTCTGAGGAGCACTGCACGGAGGGAAAAATGTGCAATGAATTCAACAAAATCATACAATGAAATTCACAACATGCAATTTCACTAAATTTGTAGTGAAAGTTATTCAAATGTAGTGAAATTGATTACAATGTAGTTGTTTTTACTGGTGTTGGCCTATTGTAAAAATGATTGCAGTGTAATGACAAAAATCATTGCATGATATTTGTATGGATAGTTACATTTATAGCTTAGGTGTAGGACGTAGGACTACGAAACGATAGGTCCCCGGTTCAATTCCCAGTATAGAAGCAAATCGTAAAAGGTAAAGTTAAAATAGGGAAAAGAAGCCTTGCCATGCAATCATTCACCCATTCCCTACCTTAAAATTAAATTGGTGGGATATTACGAATTATAATTTGTAACCGACCGTTAAAAACCCAAGTTTTTCACATTATTCTAATTAGAAAAAGGTTACTTAATAAAAATGTTCCCCTGTAACCTCCCCTTATTAAATACATAATAATATAATCCTTTTTACCATCACCCAATATTCTTTAGCAATTGTATGGTGCTTTCAAAAGTACAGACCTTAACTGAAAACCACTTTTTGACGAACCCGGACATGCTAACTATTCCAAACTGCTGCATAACATCAACTGAAACTATGTATGTACTTCGTTGCAATTAGTATTACAGTAATAGCAATGTCCTTAATGTATCGAGCGAGTCACTTTAAAGTGCAATTATTCTGCTTGTAGTTTGGAGAAACTTGAACCTAAACTTGTAGGAACATTCGCACGACATTCATTCGTATGTCCTTCAAAAGAACTTTTAAAGGTGTGCAAACTTTTCACGTTCGTAGTACGCATTACACGACTGTGTTGCAAAACTTCGGGGGCAATAAAATGCTATAGGACTGTCAAAAAAAACAATTGTTTCAAATGTTGCAGTTAAGTACCACAGAAAGTTTCGTAGAACATCGTAAATAAATATTGTTTGTAACCAATAATTGGAGTAGAGGTGACTTTCTTTAGTTGTTCAATTTGATCTACGGTTATTAATTAGTGAGTGTGTGTAGTGAGAGGTTGTATGCTATCTGTGAGTATTAAATTGCAATTATGATTTTATTTTACACTAAACAAAATTACAGCTAAGGCCGATGGACTTCACAGGAGTACTACAAAAGTTGAATTAATAACTCCGCGACTGACTGCATGCTGCGAGCATGTTTAATCTGCCAACCGACAGAGCAAGATAGTTTTTTAGTTTTCCGAGTTTTTCGTCTCTTCGTGTGAGCAGAGCCTCACAAAATACACTTCCTACAAACGCAACACAAATATTATTAACGAATAACTTACCCAGATGTAGATCGAGGATCAACTTCAGGCCACGATAGACGCCTTTTACAAAATGCTAGTGGTGGCCGGTCTTGTGGAGCTGGATGATGTACTGGTGAGCTCCGTTGACGAAATGATCCGGAACGAGGTGGTGCCAAACATTCCAATCCTCTTGATTGTCGTCGCGGTGGGAGATTTTGGGCTGTTGTTACGGTACCTGGTGCTGGTACGACCTTTGGAAATCCTGTTGAAATAACAATTTTGTGAAAGAGGTATATGGCATCATTTCTATTCCGATATTAATTCTTAATTAAACAAATCTCTATAAATAGAGCCAAACGCTAAAAAACTATAACTTACCATGCACATGACCACTTCCTGCTGGTCCGCTTATACTCGGTGTTCGACTACCAATTCCATCCGGACCCGATGCATTGGCCGATGCTGTTGCTGCCGTTTGTGCTGCACCCGTTTGCGCATTTTTATCCGTCTGTCCTTCAGTCGAATCCTGGCGCGAAATTGAAAAACGTCGACCACTCAATCCCAAACCAGCCACACCACTTGTCACATATTGTTGTAGACTACTGAAGAAACTCATTGCGCAGTTGTCGAATGTTGTCTAACTTTCAAGTATCTTTCGTCGTTAATTTGTTTAACACTCCGACCACACTTCAGCAATACTTCACGACCCTTGTCTTTAGGGTTCTTTGCCTATACTACTCGTATATACTCTCCGCTTAGCCGCACGAAATAGTACAAATCTAATTATTCCTCTCGTCTATTTTTTTTTTCGACTGGTGTTTTACCTTCTTTTTGTCTTTTTTTTTTGTTTTCCTTTTTAGGTCATGAAAAGCGAAAATGGGTAGCAAACAGTCAAACTTTTCACATCTTTTACACCTAAAACTTTCGTCGCAAGGACAGCTGTAATGTAGTCATGACCGGAAAGTTCGTTGCTGCCCATACGTACGTTCGGTCCTTATAAAAATTGTGATTGACGTTTTTTGTTGTGCTGACTAGGCTAGATGAAGGTTTCCTGAAAATATTCGGAAGAAAGAAAGCGCCAACATTTAATATCATGGAAATCATGTCAGACTTATTTTCGGAAAAGCTAATACATCCAGACGAAATGTTTATCTATTTTTTTTAGAAAATCATGCCAACTTCTTTTATGTGTGCTCTATGTACACATAACTATAGGTTCGGGGGTTCGGGGTCTTATGTAAGTAAAGCAAACACGGATCTAAATTCTCGTTTTCCATACACTCCCTCGTTATATTAAAGTAATTTTTTTTACTATTCCGCTATATCTCTGCGGAAGAATTCGTTAAGAAATTTCATCAATTTCCTGACTTTTTTTCCTAGGTTCTACATCCGTGGGAGAAATTATTAGGGAAACGAGTCTCATTGGCCTATTTTCTGAATGAAAATGCTATTCTACAGGCTTCTGCTTTGCATGGCTCAGCGATTCTGTAATAACTTGGGGAATGTTCAACGTCAAACTGCGATAACAAATAGTCTAATAAATTAAGAAAAAAATTAAAGTTATAACGGATACTTTAAAAAAAAATGTAATGGATGTCATTTTTATTTGATGTATGATAAATGTTTGTGAAAGTTTTGTGCAGGTGGGGCAACTTAATTTTCCTGTTGCTTTTATCTTGATGAGAAAAGAGGGATATCTGGGTAGTTTTAAGCCTGAGGATATGAATTGTAGTCTGATTGATGTAGTGAGTATAGGTTTACAAGTTCGAGTCTCATCTCAGTTTATGATGTTTTTCGAAATCACGACCCATGTAACGGACTACGAACTCACTCAGATATTAAACGAGTACCCATTTATGGCGATAAATAACTCTGCTGAAAGTGCTGTTGATCTCAACACCCCAACAACAAAACATTGAATATCTTGGAAATTGGATGTCGCCAACATATGTGTGGCTTTGGTCCCATGTTGGGACTGTCGCGCCCAGTGTTGCCAATTTAACTCTTTTCCGGTTGAATTCAGCCGAAAACTGGACTGTTTAGCCGGAAGAAATTACTAATTCATATACATACGAGTAATATTTTAAAATGTAATCTGCTGAATATATTGCGAAATGAAGGCCAGTTCCTTAACTACAATTATTTGTTTAGTGAGTCCTGGGGTCAGATTTTTTTTAAGCAGTTTGCATTTTTTATACCCTTCTCTCATAGAGTTTATTAACTTTGTCATGAAGTTTGTAACGCATTGAAGGAAGCATCTCCGACCATATACAGTAAAACTTCGTTATAACGCTCCCGGATATAACGATTTCCCGGCTATACCGCTCTTTTTTCTCGGTCCCGGTCCCATTAGCATTTATTACAGGGAATTCCGATTCGTTATAGCGTTACTATTTCTCGGTTATAACGCTCTTTTCCCAGTCTCATTTTCTTAAAACAATTTATATTGACAAGTTCATTGAGCACGTAGTCTATCTTTACATTGAAATAATCACAAACAAGACCATGATGCACAAGTTGTTCCGTTAATTCACATCAAAGTCGAATTTCCTGGAAAAGGGAAAGACAACAACAATTGAAAGTATAATAGAAGATCTCGTAATTGCATAAGCATCCGCCGACACCAAAGAGAATAACAAAGAGGCGTCAAGCATGCCAAAAACATTTGCAGTCCTAGTTGCAATAAAGAAGATTCGAGCAATTTTTGCCTATAACATGGACATAGAGGAAGGATCTTTCAATAAATTGAAAACCTCAGTATTACTGAAGTCTGTTGCCAGTTTTTTAAGCCAGTAATGAATTGATTGTCATTCCCTTACTATTTCATTCCATGTATCAATCGAATAAAAAAAATGTTCACCTAAAAGGTGTAGGTATGCGTCTATGAAGTATACTTCCCGGCTATAGCGTTTTCCCGGTTATAGCGCTTTTTTGGCTTAGACCCCAGAAGAGCGTTAAAATTAAGTTTTACTGTAAAAAGTATAGATACATATATGATCAGCATGACTTGTTGAGTCGATTGGGCGATGTCCGTCTGTCTGTATGTCTGTTGCAGCGCGTTTTTCTCGGCCGCTATTAAAGCTACAGAGTTGAAATTTTGCACACATGCTTATTTATGTTGCAGGCTATTTGTATGTTTCACTCACCCAAATTGGATCACTGGGTCATGGGGCTGCTATACAAACCTAGCCCCCCAATTTTAATTCTTCTAAGAAAAACTTTTTTACGAACCAATCTTAACCAAACTTCATATAAATGGATCCCTATTGATGCCACAAAACATTATGTAAAAATGGATGGAAAGAAGCCATGGGGTCATTGGGCTGCCGTACAAACCCTCCTCTCCCCATTTAAGTTCTTCTGAGAAACATTTTTTTGCTACACCAATTTTACCAAACCTTTTATTAATGTTTCTTTATCCAAACAACAAAAAAATGTGAAACCAAATGGAATTGTACTATGGAACCATGTCCCCCACTTCCTCCAATAAAGTTCTAAGAAAAGATTTTTTATTTGCCCAATTATTCCAAGCAAGCCACACTTAAAAATTGTTTTATCGGCGCCACGGAACTTATGTGAAAGCGGAAGCAAAAGAATGGAGGGGAGAGGATTAAACACAAGTCATAGGTACACCCGAAAAAAACTTTTACCCCGAGGAGAGTGAAGGGTATCCAAATTTCGGCCGCATAATTTTAATTCGTTTTAAATGTAAATAGAAAAAAATCATTGAACAAATTTTCGTAGATGACCTTTTGTTATTGAGTTCGCAGCAACAAATCATCAAAAATCTAAACAAAAATTTGACTAGTGAGCATTTAACCCAGAACAAAGAAAATGTTGGATGTAATGATAGCGATTGCAGCATATGTAATTAGACTAAGAGTTCTAAGTTCAGTTCTGTCTCAAAATTTACCAGACTTATAGCATTTTGCTGTACAGTACAGCATTTCAATCAAAGCCATCTATATACACAGCCAGGTACCAGAGTTGTGTCATTGTATATGAAGCTTTTAGGAACCATTTTAATAAACTTATGAAGTAACGTAGTGGTATGGCTGACAACCGAATTGAAGCCTCAATCGCAATACTCCGTTCCGTGACACGATTATCCCTTCACCTGTCGATCATTCTATGAATAGGAAAAATTTTGCTTTGCAATGGAGAAACTTATCAATTGTACGATGAGCTGGAAGTATCGAAAATCGTGAGGCTTCAACGTTTGCAATGGGCGGGGCATGCACAATGGATGGACGATAATCGCATGCCAAAGAAAGTGATGAACGCACAACGAATTGACGGAGTGAGGTTGCGTAGACGACCGAGAGCTCGCTGGGAGAACTCCGTAGGTGAAGACGCCCACCAGCTGCTGGGCTTCCGAAACTGGAAGACAAGGCCATGCCGCGACAATTGGAGGTCAACTATTCAGGCGGTCAAGGCCTGACGTCAGACTATCATGCCACATTGATGTTGAAGGGAGAAACTGTTGAATTTGATGTAAAAATTTCGATTTGTGATATATTTAGGGTACATTTTAATTGATTTTCTTCATTGAGGATTTATTGAGCTGTTTATAATTAGTTAGAATCTCGTTTTTTATATTATAAACACTATGTAGTAGAGGACAATTAATTTTTTTTTATTTTGTAGTGAAGGGGCAATTCACCTACTTCACTTGACGAGCCGCTACTCGAGTGTGCTTCTATATATGATTATGATAAAACCTTAATTTTTTAAAACAGGAATCGTCTATTGTTTCTTTAGAAGGTATAACGCTCCGGTAAACATTAATTATAGCACTCCATCTACTCCCAACCATGTTCGCTCGTAGCTCATAGCTTATTTGATAGGTTTACACGCCCTTTAAAGTTTACAAGCTTTTGCTGCACTCAAAAAATTGTTGACCGAATATGTACTCGTATTTCCATTTACAAAAACTCTAAAAATAAACTCCTAGTCTTCCGTAGCTATAGTCCTTTTATTTCCTGTAACTGATGTAAAATCTTTGTATTGCTGTTCTTGTCACGTGAAAAAATACATGCGAAATTGTATTCTCTTTGGGTGTTATACTACATGCACAACACAGCAAGGATATTCCATTGGTACGTTGAATGTGGTCCACCATTTTCCTTTTAGAAAAAAAAATGCATTCTTTCAGTAAGCATGAACGAAGAAGGAACAACAACAAAAATGTTTTCTGACAGCATTTTTGATGGAACACACGAGAGTGTAGAATCATATGGGCAGGGCATGAACCACCATCACATCGTTCTTACGCTTCTGTTGGTTGCGCTGGTGGCATACTTGTCGGTTATGGTACGACTACTTGTCGCTGAATTTTGATTTATTGTACGTTTTTCAGGTGCAAAAATGGTTCAATATCTTTCCATTGTGTGACGCTGGTGCCACAGCAGCATCAACAAGCAGATTTCATATGTAGCCCACATTGTCGTGTTAACGCTAAGCGAAATGTTCTACACGGATGCAGAAGCAGAAAAGGATGTACCATAGTGAGAAGAGTGGAATTATAAACACTACCTACACCGTCAACGTCAGGCATCAGGACCATGACGACGATATGGCATGAACGTAATGGGTTCTCGATGCTAGTTCATGGTTCTGTTCTGAATAAAAATCTGTCGAATGGCAATAATGGAACTAACTTGTAATTGTGCACTTGAAAGGAACTAATAATATCGACTAAGAAACAGAATAAGGGGATCAATCAATCAATCCCCCCCCCCCCTTCGGTCACAATTTTATTATTATGTATGAACTTTAGATGCGTAAAAGAAAGCAAAAGTAAACTTTTAGCTGGAATTATTCAACGTATGTAGTGTTTCATAAAAACGTGAACAAATTTTCAGAACTGCAATAGAAAATTCAGCACTTTCTCAAATTTCAATTGTTTCAATTGTAAAATAAAAGCGTATTTAGAAGTGCTGGAAGAAAAATTAAATGTAAGTACTGATTGAAAATGTGTTGCCGGAAAATTTAATGTTCAATTTTAAAAATAATGTGGAACACGGAGTGCCTTTCCACAGAAGCAGTGTTTTTTAGGTTTTTGGGATTTAAATTAAGGCGCAAATAAATTAGAGGCTTAAATTTGTGTTAATCGCAATTTTTCTACGATTTTTTAACAAATGTTCAACGGTCCAAATTTTAAATTCTTCTCACATTTTTGGTATTCTTTTCAAACAATAAATCAAAGCTTGGGCCTTTATTGAAGATAGCTGATACGGTGTCCTACAAGTTTGAAAACTGTAGAAATATCTACCCACGAGTTTCTGAGTTATCGGAGAATTTCGATTTAAAAACACAAAAGCTATACTTTATTCACATATACTGGGCAACGAGCTCTCGTCTTCACAATTTCCCTTTTCTGGAGATATATATTTATTTTAATCCCTGTTTTGAGATGTTCCGGGAAGAAAAGTGGCCATGCTAAGTGTTCCGTGACTTCAAAAAAATTTAGTGCTACTGATCTAACCCAATATAAGGCTCTGATACTCCAATCACAGTAGCAAACATTTGTTCGAAAACTGGAATACTGTGGATTCACTCACGGTAGTGAGAAAGCCAAATTATCGATTCAGTGTCACAATTTTTGCGGAAAATTCAATATTTTCAGGACGCTTTTTTTTTCGTATGAAAAATTGCTCTCTGTTTTGCAAATAAAAAAAATACTGAAAAACACTGCTAATTTGAAGTGTAATAAATGCAGAAAATTTGATAACCGTAAAAGTATAAGCAATCTTGCAAAATGATCCCCTCCCTCTCAGGAAACCTATCTACGCCACCGGTTCGGCGTTTTCTAAAAGCATTGCTTTCAGCACACGATAATTCAATTCAATTTTTATTTAATGTTGTCTTACGTTTTACATAATTGCTAAATATACACATACTCGTATGGACAAAATAAGTACACATCTCTTGTACCCTTTATAAAGGGTGGTCCAACGTGAATGCACGAAGTTAATTGGTTAATAAAACAAAAAGTTTTTAGAGAATTATCTCATTTTTTTTATTATGATAGAAGGATCTATGGCAATTATGTGTGAAACAAAATATCGGCCAAATGCTCGCCATGGCTACCGTGGCATACTTCTATCCGATGGTCCATACTTTCAATGACTCTGAGACATAATTGAGGTTGAATATCGTTGATGGACTGAATTATCTCATCCTTTAGCTCTTGGATTGTTTTTGGCTTATTGACGTACACTTTGTCTTGTAAATATGCCCATTAAATGGCCCCATCCTTTTGGAACTACATATCGTCCAGGTCCATATCCTCGATTTCTGGCCACAAGAAGTCCGTTATTTGGTGGATTATGTTGACCAAAAAAATCACGAATTGCACAAAAATCATTTTGATTTGAACGTCCATTTTCGTAAAAGGCTTCAACGACCTTAACACGCTGCTTAGTTGTGTACTTCACAATTTGAATGCGTTGAATTGGCCAAACATCGAAGCAAAGAAATGTCTAATAAAGTTGGGTGAGAAGCTCACCGTTAAGGCGTGACACTCAATTAACATCGTTCATTCTAGTTGGACCACCCGTTATTACTCGAAATATTTAGTCATATTAACAATTCGGATACAACAATGCCATGAGACCCGAAAACGAAGATGACCCTACCCTATTTTCTCAGTTCCTGCGCCGCGCCGGTATCAACTTTGAAGTGGAAAATGAGCTTGGCCAAAATAATACAACAAACTGGATGGTGAGCTAACGGGGGAGAGGAGGTTAAATTGCAATTTTTGTGTTTTTCAGCTATAGCTCCGAAACGGCGAGCGCTACAAAAAAATATATAAGGAAAAATTAAAGCTTACATTATTTCCTATAAAGTTCAGCTTATATGCATAAGTCGAATTCCATACAGTTAACCAGATATAGCTAATTTAAAAATTTGGAAATTTTACATAGAGAACATTAACTCCCCACGTCCGATCACCTCCCAGGTCCGGGTACTTTTAGCAAGTTGTCTTCCTAACTACTCCAAAAAAAATTCTGAAGAATCAAAAAATCGTTGCCTCTTCTTCTTCTTCTAGCGGTTGCATCTAACCTTCAGGGCTCCTGCCACTTTTTAGTTATGAAAAAGTTATTTTACAAATATGAATTTTTACACTTCACATTGGATGTTTGTCGTCGTTTGCCGTGATCGTTACGTTATCGTTTACGACTACACATGGTAATGGTCAACGCACCATGGTCCACTAGGAATTAGAGTAAATCAAGAGAAGACATTGTTAGAGCAATTAATGTTGACAAAAAAAATCAATGCGTAGAGAAATCATAATAATTTAACTGGATCAGGAGTCCTAAAAATGTAGGTATAACAAATTTCAAAATTTCGATCCGAATTTGTTCTTTCGATCAAGTTACTACGTTTACCTAATGACCTTCTGACGTAGTGTTTCTACTTTATCCGTGTCGTAAGGAACAATATTATTATCAAATTCAAAGTTTTCAATTCAAGTTACTACTTCCAAAGTGGTGGTTTCTATGGCAGCTCTGCGACGGATTTCGGCGATTCAAATCAAACAAACGAATAACTTGTTTCACCAAGAACACTTTAGAATTGGAAAAGTTATTTTAAATGACAGACATAGTCTAACTAACTCCACTCGTAACACTCATCAATAATAAACTTATAATCAAATGGTTCCTCTTTTTCGTTAAAAAGAAATTATGGCAAATTGAATACTTTCGTCAAATTTGAAGGGTATAATAAATAATAATAGAACCATATAATTTAAGAGCCTCAGCCTAATCCTTCCCAATATTTTTCACTTATTTTCGTAAATATTAAGCCCACTTTTAACTATCAAAAGTTGAGGCATGTTCTGCTATCCGTTCTCAAAAGAAGAACTTTTCTGTTTGCGATATTTTCCGCTATCGCAAGTGTCGATAAGAAGACATTATTTGTTTCAACATTTTATTTTGAGTTTTTTGAAGATGTTTTTTTAGCTTTGATCTTGCGTTCAAAAAAGATTAAAACGATTTAATATTTTTTTCGGGAATATATTCTATGTGTAAGCGACCGAGAGCGCGTTCCATTTATACGATCTGAGTCCTGTTTTATAGAAAAAATTCCTGATAATTTAGTCAAGTCAATTAAGATATTAAAATTTATCATAGTTTCTATAATAAGCCGTCATGCCAAACTGAGTCCAAGGACTTTTGGATATTCTTTAGATTCTTTATTTGATTGTCTTATAGGATTATTGAGCCGAAAAAATTGGTGCGTTGTTGAATGCTGTTTCGAAAGCCAAATCGAATGTCGAAAATAATTTTTAAAATCCCAATGACCACGTTTAGACAAGCTGAAAACTTTTTCTAACATTTTGATTATTGATGGTAAGCTTATTGGCTTGTAGCTTTAACACTTTCCCGGACACAACGTCTATAGACGTCCAATTTTGAGCATTTGACCATACAAATCGTGTCAAATTTTGGCGTTGTGTCCGGCAATGAGTTGGATGTTTTAAATTTTTCCCTGTTTTAAACATTTCCGAAAAAAACCATAAAAACTACGTAATTTTGTTAGTTTTCTCTAGTTTTCCTTCATATTTCTTTTATTAAATCGATTTCCTCTTCTGGCAATTCATATTTCTAGTTCATTCATCAAATTCAATTGAATATTCCAATATCCCCATTCGAACGCCTGCATATAGAATACGAGTAATTTCACTGGTTTATCAATAAATACACATATATGTACATACATACGTAGGTATGAAATTCCAGTATGACCATGCTGATGCAATATTGACTGGGCTGTTCTCTGTTCAGTTTTTAACAGCTGGCTATTATGAATATCCTTTTTCGACCTTCTTTTTTCTATAAGCATTCATTCGGCGATTTATACACAACATTCGTTTTGGTATATTGCCATAGTCCCGAGGGTATGGGTTATTTCCGAAACATGGCTAGAAAATCAAAGGATAGAAATTATGCTGTCAAGAAAGGAACGTATGTCAATCGAGATATCTGTATTTCGATCACGTTTTTTTTTCACATTTAACAGTTATGCTTCTCTTTTTGTTTTTGTATGTTATGGCGGATGTATGGAAAATTGCCTTACGAAGTATTGGAAAAAAGTTGACACAGAAGATGGTTTGAAATAATAAACAGACACCATAATGTACTTTGCCCTTGCGGACTTTAATCAAAAATTATGTCCATTTCAATTCTTGACTAAAATATAAATGCCTATATTTGTAGTAAATTTTTGGGATACCTTTCAAAGATTATAATTTTGTGCGTTGTAAGCGTCGTAGGCAATAAACATTTTGTATTTACATACAGTAAGACCCCGATAATCCGGACCCCGAAAATCCGGAATCCAAATATTGCAAATTCGGAATTACGGAAGAATTGGTTATGTGTATGATAAAAATTAAAATTTTCTTAAATTTGTTTTAGCGTTCTGCTCTATAAACTGAAGGAACGCATATTTCGAAAACAAATATTACTAAGTAACGTATCAAATGGTTAATAAAAACTGCCCAGCAGCGTGAAATCTAGTGCATTTCGAAAATTTGGACAATTCGAGGCTTGTTCTGCTATCCGTTCTCATAGGGGGACCTTTTTGTGTTTCTGATATTTTCCGCTATGTGTCCGCTATATGGCGGATGGTAAGATAAGTGTCGCTAGTATCGATAAGAAGAACAAAAAAATTCTTCTTACGAGAGCTGATAGCGTAATGTTCCTTACTGAATATCGCATGTACCTTCTAGGTGGTACTATCAGTGCCATAAATGTTTTCGGTGAAAATATGATTTCGGCGAACTTTCGCTTGCGGGGTACGGATTTCTATGCATTTTTCATGATACGCACCAGTGAATCTCGTAAAATACTCTATTAATCCGAAAAACTGAATTAGTGGCGGTGAAAATGAAAGATGTGAGAATGATTGTAGTTGCATATTTCATAGATAAAAAGTGATTTTTTCTCGGTAAATTCGGGTGAATTCACAGTAGCGCCGTCTAGTATGTATTTTCTCGTTCTTTTGTTCCAATCCTTCCAATTTTACCTTCACCTGAAACCTATTTTGATAATTGTTTATGATAAAAATATGGCGCGAAAAATTTGAATTCACAATTCAAATTTTTTTTAATTAGAATATTTCGGACGTTCGCTTAAAGTAAACTAAACTAAGTTTAATCGAAATGAAATTTTAGAATGTTCATAGAGCTTCTGCTAGCTACTAGCAATTTGAATGTTGATACATACACTCCCAATCAATAGGATAGTTCCACTTGTAAAATGGCTGTATTTCGGTAAGTGATAACGGTATTTTCTTCAAACTTTGTGACAATATTTTCAGTAGCCTGCTTGTTCTTTGCATAGCAGAAGGTCTCAAATCCGGAGTCCCGTTAGGATTTTCTTACGAGAATTCTTAAAAACAGTACAAATGGTGAAGTCAATAGGATAGTTCCAGTGGAAATAAAACCTCAAATAACGGTACGAAAGGATAATTTTACTATGAAAAATTTAGTTGGTAATAAGTAGAACTTTATTTAAGTAATTAGAGCTGAAAAAATTAATCTGGGATAGAATCGTATAGGTTTTAACGGTAAATTAAATTAATTTCGCCCCAAACTCCTCTAAACGTTCGCAGAAGAGCTTCAGTGTTCTTAAACTATTGTCTAACGGTACAGATCTTCGTTGTCATTCATCCCCACACATTTTTGATGAAATTTAGATCTAGGAAGAATCGAGGTCTTTCCCAAACCTTGATTAGTTGGTCTTGAAACCAATCTTTTATCAGTCTTGCTCCATGACTGACGCCATTATCTTGTTAAAATCTCAAAGTTGAATGGAAAATGTCGGTAATTTTAAGAACTATATTACCGAGAACATTCTTGTATGCCTGGACGTTGTAAATACCGCTAATTTCCACAAGATCAATAATTCCACACAGAGACATTCTACCCCATACTTCGACATTTCTTACTCTGAGTGTTGCGTCTACAAAATTAATTCCTTCTTGCTCAAATCGTGGAAATAATACCTAAATACATCTGAACCGACGAGATTTAATATTTTCCGTCAGTAAAAATAACGCGTTTGTTTAATCCATACAGTTTCTCCATTGCGGTTGAATATCTTGGTATGGAACTACTGAGCTTTCTTAAATTAGGGGTACTCAGAGAACCCAGGCTTTTAAAGATATTCTTCCTAATGTTTTTAGAAGTTTTAGACAATAAACTTCCGGCATTTTCCATGCCATTCCTATAAGATTTTAACAAGATACCTAATGACTAATTTATGAAGCAAGGCTGATAAAAGATTGATTTGAAGACCAACTAATCAAGGTTATGGAAAGACCTTCATACTTCCTAGATCTAAATATCATCAAAAAAGTGTGGGAATGAATGACGAGGAAGATCTATACCATTAGACGATAGTTTAAGAACACTGAAGCTCTTTGGCGTACGTTTAGAGGAGCTCGGGACGAAATCAACTTAATTTACCGTTAAAACCTATAGAATTATATCCCAGATTACGTTTTTGAGCTCAAATTATTAAAGCTCTTCTTATTACCAGCTTCATTTTTCAAAGTAAAATTATCCTTTCTTACCGTTATTTGATTTTTTATTTCCACTGGAACTATCCAATTGACTTCACCATTTGTACTGTTTTTAAGAATTCTCGAAAGAAAATCCTAACGGGACTCCGGATTTGAGACATTCTATTATTCAAAGAACAGGCAGGCTACTGCAAATATTGTCACCAAGTTTGAAGAAAATACCGTTATCACTTACACTTACCGAGATACAGCCATTTTTCAAGTGGAACTATCCTATTGATTGGGAGTGTATTACCTTAAAATTGTGTCGTTGTTTTGTCTTCTCATAATGATAATGTGTATTATTTAGAGAGTGATTTCGAAGTATCTGTTTGATTAACCTGATTCCGATTGCGAGCTAGACGCTGAAAACAAATGGAGCAATACAATTTAGGTATTTTGATTCCATTATTTTTTGGTTGGGATTATAAAATGCCGATAAAAACTATTGTTATTTTCGTCATCAATCACAGCCATTGTAATAAATTGTAAAGTTACGAAACAAAACAGTTGTGTTTGCCGTTCTTATTCCCTAACTACAATTTTGCGGAACAGAAATAAACTTTTATTTTCTTTTCGTTAGTCTGTCTAATATAGAAGCATTTGTAAGATTTAACTTGTTCCAAATCGGAATATTCAATGTAAAATACTACTCGTTGATCCTTTTTTACAGGTTAGTTTATATTTCAAATTTTAACCAGAGAATTCACCAAGGCTTAAATTTAGATTAAAGGTAGGTATGTACTGAGTTCACAGAGCGAAAAACTTGCATTTAAGTCTCCCGTGAAAAATGTTCCGTGGACACTTGCTTTTTATTTAGTCAATTTAAATTCACTGCGTTTTGATTGAATGTCGACCAAATCTTTTCCTGTGAAACAAAGTGCAACTGCATTGTTTCGCTGGCGAAATGTCAAAAACCGGTGTGGAGAAAATCATGTGAAGTGGAGTTGTTACATTCATGGAGGATAATTTCGCCATTAGAGTAGGTACTAACATCGCGAGTTCATGTGAAATCCATACAAATACTGTCAAAATTTTGATGTCGTGAAATCGAATTGGCTTGTCGATACTAACATCACACGAAAGTCTCCGCAGCGGTTTTTGACATTTCGCCGGCGAAAAAAATGCAGTTGTACTTTGTTTATTAGCTCACAGTAAAAAGATGCTATTGACAATCAACCGCGAGTACACATTTTTTAAATTTAGGCAAGTCTGTACGGCACATTTTCATGGGAGACAAAAATACAATTTTTTCGCTCGGTGAACATAGTACCTACTTAACTTAAATGCAAGTTAGGGTTCGAATCAACAATAATTGTTAGTGCTTCTCAAACTTCTGATTTTGTATAAAAATGCTTCAACGTTTTAAGCATATGGCTGGTCCAGTAGTATATATATGGTATTACTTCGTTTGATAAACGTCACAAACCCAGATTGCTTTCGCAATGACAGCTTAGGTTAAGCCGAAATTGAACATTTTTATACAGGTTCAAAAGAAATAGCGCAATACGAAATGCAATGAGGTATGCTTGAATCTGATGAACACGAAAGGAAACTCAGAGGATACACTTTAAATGACTTCCGAGCCCGTTGTAAATATATATTGCAGGCATGTTGTCATAAGAAAATACAATAAACAACAATTCTAATTCTTGCTATCTCATTTTGGGTACATAAAGTTTAAATTTGGTGGTTCTCAAATAATGATATCCAATCTTTCAAGCTATACATCAAAAAGTACAATAAACGTCGTAAAATACGTTTTTTGCTACTTTCAACATTGTATACATATAGCTAGAAGCGATTATACTTATTCACTAAATGGGGTACAATTTCGAGCTAACAGACACAAGAGTTGGATGAGTTTTTCTTTGACATGCTCAAGAATGAAGATTCCTTTAAAATATTTCTATATTCTAGGGGAGTACGCACGCATATTATAACAACTCAAAACAAAGTTCACCCAAAAGTAATTAATCTTTATTACAATACAAACGATGGATGCTCATATACCTACACAATCCATCCAAAGAACTTCCATGAGCACCCTTCTTGTGCGGCATACTCGTTTGTTTCTTTTCAAACAGTGCAGGGAACTGAAAGACAACAACCACTTTTGAGCTCCTTTTCTTCTGCAGATTCGTCTCTAGCTCATTCCGCTGCCGCGCTGTCACATAAAATAAACTTCTCTTTAGACGCGCGGCTAAGTGGTTGTACGAGTAGTCTATTCATGATGTCCTTAATATACGCTTTACCTATAATGTTAAATTCAAGTAGGATATACTCCACAGTTGTGGATTTCCGAGCCTTTCGACTGCTTCGGGGTAACAAAACATTTCTTTCAAAATAAGTAGGTACATACAGTTTCATGATAATTCATTTAATTGTGTATGAGTATGTGCGTGTGTGGCTTGAGAATTCAAAGTCCTTTCCATAGAAAGTGCATCACAATGTCAGTAATTAATTAAGGAATTACATCTTCACGTTATGTGTGAAGGTTTAAGGTTGCTGGCTCCTTTTACAATATCCATATTCAAGGTCTGTCGACACACGTTATGTTTCATTCAGTTTAATTCACTCCGTACGTACAATAAAATGTACACATAGACATACTCTTAAGTATACAATTCAAATAAAGAGAAAACTTGAACAAGGATATTATGGAAGAATTCTAGAAAACGCCCTGCATAATTAATTTTGTGTTTTTCATGTCATAGCGTGCATTGATTGAATCAATAAATCGAATTTTCAGGACTAATTGATTCACGCTTAGCGTACGAGTACTCTATTTTACTATACTCGTATCGTAACCCGTGTAAGCCGTGTGTATAACCTATGAATACTATTATCCAACTCATGTGTGTAAACATGCAATCAATTTGAGTAAATTGAATGAAAAATTGGCGTGATTGCGTGACACTTTCAGTAATTGCAAATTGTAGCGAAAAATAATCCCAACGGCTTTATGCCATATAAGCTTGTCTGGGCTGTTAAATGTCATAGATGAGAGGTAAAACATGTGCATATTATAGTAAATCTAAAAATATTAAACTAATATTGAAGAATATTGCAATTCAAGATCTTATGAAGATTACTGGATGACTATGGACGGAAATGACAAGTTGATGGATTACACGGCTATCGTGCGAATGGTGGTCGGCACTTAGTAAAACAGCTTATATAACTTGCTTGCGAAAGTAAGAAAGAATGGCTTCTCTTGTCATATCTTGAGCCATTCATACTACCCCCTCGGCTGGACTTCAAACGGTGCTCAACCTGCTCACGTTCGCGTTTATAGAAACGACTCATGTGGTGATCGCTAAGCGATTGAAGTGTAGCATCCAATTCCGTTCCCATTTGCATATTTTTGAATGTGGCTACATTCCTTATACTCCAATCACAAATTTTTGATATGTTGTAAGGGCAGGTGGGGTAAGTTAAAGTCCACGTTTGCGTCACTCGACCCACTGTGCTCTCGCCACGATCTTGAAAAATAGGCTCTTTTATCAGTTTTTGGGCTATAACTTTTTCCCAGTCCATTTGAACAAAAAATATGCCAAGAGTATTTTGTAGAGCACAATATTTCCTACAAACTCAATCTAAAAAGTTTTACCCTACATTCAAAATTGACAGAGTTATAGCGCCAAGAAAATGGGGGAAATATAAAAAATCATGCGAATTTCACAGTTTTGTCAATTTTATTTCATTTGAATTTTAAATAAAAAAAAAATAGATTAAGGCTAAGGAATCTAAAATTCATTTTGCTAAATCAAAATCTTGATCAGAAAGGTCCTAAAAAGGCAAAAAAGGAACTATTTAATCCTTAACCGGATGTCGGCACCATATGAAAGGGGACGTCGTTTGTTTCAAGAAACCTCAACGAAATAAAGGGGGCATAAATGAAAAATTATCGTGTTTCTCGTGTATCTTTCCAAAGCCATAACTACGCAAATAATTCTATTCGCCACTGCCTTTTTGTTATTTTTTTTAGAATTTATAAAAGCTGAAGATTTTATCATTAAATTTGCTAAGAAAAAATTTCAAACAGGGAAATATTTGACAAACATTTCGTAGCATAGGAAGAGTAGGGAAGCGAGCCTAAACATGTGAAGAAAGACTGTCAAGTCTCGATAAAAGTCATTATACTCTCTTTCAATTTGCTCGCTTCCTGTGCATCGTACCAGGCCCGTGCGCAGGGGAGGGTTGAAACGCCCCCCATTTGCATTTGCATTTTTTTCAACATACATTGATTCACTTGTAATGGAATTACAAAACCGATTTTTGAATTATCGCAATATTTTATCGAACTTCGCCTGTCTCTTTCCCAGTGGCGGCTCGTGATGGAAAATACCGGGGGTTCACAGGGAAACATAGAAATTTATTGATTATATGGCAAGAATAGTGATGTAGCTAAATTTTTCATAGTTTGTATTTAAAAAAAAATACTGTTTTTAAATTACATATAATTCTTCCGCAGACTATTTCCGACTTTTGTTGGCTGGAATGTTCGTTTTCACTCCCGCACAAGAAACAGGGAAAACACACACATGGGAAATTCATGGATTTTATTAAATTCTCATTCTGTCAAAACCCGAACCGGCCTGTGGACAAGCTCATTGGACAGAACGAAAATCCATACATTCCACATATTCCCATAAATCTACGTGTTTTCCGCGTAAATTGCCGCTTTAATTTCACGCCGAAATTGTTATTTTCCGTCGCTTGAACTTGCACTAAAGAAAACAAGGGTGTAGTTCTTCCGCAGTTTTTTTATTTTAATCTTATTTTCTATTAGAAGATTTTTATACCCTTCGCTCATAGAGTGAAAGGGTATATTAACTTTGTCATGAAGTTTGTAACGCATTGAAGGAAGCATCTCCGACCACATAAAAAGTACCTATACATATATGATCAGCATGACTTGGGGAGTCGATTGGGCGATGTCCGTCTGTCCGTCTGTCTGTCTGTCTGTTGCGACGCGTTTTACTCGGCGGGTATTGAAGCTAGCAAGCTGAAATTTTGCACATGTGCTTCTGATTGTTGCAGGCTATTTGTATGTTTGATTCACCCAAATTGGATCACTGGGTCATGGGGCTGCCATACAAACCTAGCTCCCCAATTTGAGTTCTTCTAAGAAACACTTTTTTATTTGTGTACCAATTTCAACCAAATTTCACACAAATGTGTTTCTATAGACAACACAAAATATATGGAAGAATGGATCAAATCGGACCATGGGGTCTTGGGGCTGCCATACAAACTTAACCCCCCAAATTAGGTTCTTCTAAGAAAAACTTTTTTATTTGTGCACCAATTTCAACCAAATTCCACACAAATGTATTTCTATTGTTGACACAAAATTTATGTAAGATTGAATCAAATCGGACCATGGGGTCATGGGGCTGCCATACAAACCAAACCCCCCATATTGGTTCTTCTAAGAAACATTTTTTTACACCAATTTCACAAAACCTTGAATTAATGTGTCTTTATCAAAGCAACTAAAAAGTTCAAAACGGATGGAATCGTTCTGTGGGGTCATCCTCCGGCAACCCCAATAAAATTTTTCAAGTAAATATTTTTATTTGCCCACTTATTTCAACCAAGCCCAAAACTTTTGTCAAGACGGAAGAAAAAGAATGAGGAGGGGGATTAAATACAAGTCATAGGTACGCCCGAAAAAAACCTTTAGCCCAAGCGAAGGGTATCTAAATTTCGGCCGCGCCCGAAATTAGCCTCGGCCCCGGGGGTTGGCGAGCGTAGCGAACAGGGGGCGAAGCCCCCTAGTTAGAATTTGCTTTAAAAAAATCGACCATTGCAATTTCATTCATCGCGATTTCAACAGAACAAACGGAGGCGAGCATGCGACACAATCTCTCTGCTTTTAGAATTCAGTTCATACAATTTACAAGGCGCTGTGCACAACCTCTTTGTGCACAAGCTCTAGTGTAAAGTTTGCACTACCCCCTTGCCCCGGAAACCGCAGAGATATCCAAAATTTGAGCGTGTGCTTCTGTTTCCAGATTGTGCACCCATCGTGATTGCAGGTTGTTGGTCGCAGTGTCGTAACCATGTCGTATGTGCAGTGAGCAGTCGGCATAGTGTACATTCATACATAGATATGGGATGGGCATATAGATTCAGTAGGTAGAATGTGTATCTTGGTATAAATAGAATAAGGCCGTGTTGCGGGCTGGATGTGCGATTTGGGATACGCATTTTCGATTTGGAGAAATCGGTGAAATACGTGCCCTTTTTTTTTGTCAGGGGGTGCACGCGCACTTGTGCACATATGGGCGAGCCGCCACTGCTCTTTCCTAACAAAATGCAAATTTTTGATTAAAAAGTCTTGTGTACAATTATGTGGACAATATTCTGCAATTTTGCACTCCCGTGACATCTGGATAAACTAAGTCCAACTTTGGCGTCAACGAATTGCTGGACAAAATATCAAAAATGCACTTGCACCCCTAGATATTTGCAATGAAGAGGCTTTTCCAAACGTCAATCAATTGCTCCGTATTCTGGCTGTTTTGCCTGTGGCAACCGCGACTAATGAACGCTGATTCTCAACTTTGCGGAGACTCAAAACATATCTTCGATCAACAATGTCTGAAGATCGATTAAACGGATTAGCGTCGCTAAATATACATCGTGATGTAGAGATAGATCCACAAATTGTTTTAAAAGAGTTCTTTGCAGTACCCCGCAGAATTACCATATTGAACGATAATAACTAGAGCCAAGTCATTGCATTATTAAATAATTATGGATAAAGGCGCTAGCCTTTCATTCTGGAACGCGTTTATTTAGACCAATCCAAAAATAGATTTACAGGAAGCATTTCATTAATGCTGTGCAGTGCACAATTCTTATCTATTATTGCTTATAAAATATACATACAAAAAATATTCACTATGCATCAAAATTCTAAAAAACCCTCGTATTGCGGGCGCAGCCCTCTGTACGCCGGTATTTTTTATTTTCGATAATCCTTAAACATAGGTTCATATTATAACATTATTATAACCTTTATATTTTATACTTTAAATATACCTTCTTTATCACGCTCTGTGGCTCACTTGGTTGAGTCGCACTTTACGATGCTAGTAATCTAGAGGTCCGGAGATCGAATCTCGGCGTGGTCCAAAATTTCCGTACATGTGCGGATAGGAAATATATAGTGCTTGTTGCATTACATATACACTCCGAAATGATATGCGATGTAACGTTGACTCGAAATTGCCTATAAACGGCTGAGTTATCGCACCATGGCCCCACATGGGGCTATACAGTACTGAGAAGAAGACCAGGACCATAAACAGCGTTACATAGGAGAGAATACCAAAGAAACTTAATCAATTAACGACGCTCTACACGTCCATAAAAGAAAGAGTATCAGATGGAAATTATTTGATTAACTTCAACCCCAGGACTATGCCGACGACATTTGCCTTCTCTCAAACAAGTCAGATCATCTGGCTCAGATGAGAGATGCTTTGCATGGTCGTTGTGATAGCGGATGGTGGGGCTGATACCCATGTGGAGTCGGGCGTAAATAAAACCCGAGATGTACTTTTCAGTTTGAATCAGGGATTTGGAGGGGAGCGGAGCGACGATAACTTTCGGAGCGAAAGAGCGGAGCGTGGAGCAGTTTTTGGCAGGCTGGAGCGAAGCGTTTTTTGCTTTGAAAGTCGCTCCGCTCCGAAGTAAAAAATCAAAAAAATTCCGAGAAAAAAAAATGAAATTGTTCAACGAAATGTTTCATTTTATGGCACGGTTTCATGATTCTGGACGATTTAAAGGCGAAGAATTCGCTGAAAGACTTGCAAAATTTCGGATTATTGTGAAATTCATTGCGATAAAAGAGGTTTTGCGTTTAGTCATAATCATCACTCTTCATTATTAAGAAATTCAAGATCATCCATGACAGAAAAGTCATGTCCTGTACTCGATAAATGAAACGGCCTAATATTTAATTTAAATTAGTTAATAGGTGCGTTTATTGAATGGAGTACAGGACAACGCAGCTTCCATAAGAATTTTACAGATCTCGTTCTATACGCGATGTCCGGATACTATCGCAGTATAAAAAAGCCCGAATTATTAACTCTTCAGCTACCACAGACATTTAAAGATTTTTCAAAAATGTAATACTCATACTACCTACATATTTTCTTTCGGTCGTGGCCAAGAATTTTCCCTAAGAATAAACCCAATTAAAGTCATCGGATTAGCAGTTTAAGCTGTGTAAAAAAGCTTCAAAGACAACATTTTGTAGTCTTACTTCATATAAATTTTTTTTAAGGGAGGTCTTAGTGGTAGCATTTTTGTAAAATCTTTAAATGCTTTGGGTAGCTAAGGGGTTAAGAATTCAGGATATTCCCGGTACACATATTTTGCTGGAAATGACATTAATAATCATATTTCGGTGCGCTTATGCGATAGTTTAGTTTCCGGACACCCTATATAGAACAACTCAATTTATGTTCAAATTGGTGCTATCCTGTTCTGTACTTGATCGAATAAAACGCATCTATTAAGTCATATTCTATAATCCGTGAGTAGATATAAGTTGAATTGATGAATTCGCGGAAAATAATAAATATTTACTAAGAACAATGAAGTTTTGTTGTATTTTTGTAATGGAGCGGAGCGGAGCGAAACATTTTTAGTCGGAGCGGAGCGGTTTCAAGTTGGTCGGAGCGGGAGCGGAGCGAAGCGAAAAAAAAGTGTCGCTCCAAATCCCTGGTTTGAATCCTTCATAGGAAAACCACAACATCTCACTGTCAACTCGTTCTAAGAACCGCGCTAAACTTGTCCTGAAAGTATTTTGCAAATAATAATTCGAAATACTTAATTCTATTATAAATTTTTTACCTGGTGCGTCTCTTTTGCTTCGACCTTGTTTTATTTAATAAAGCGCGTCGATTATTTGCATATTCGCCGATATATTGCAATTTTTTTGAAGTCACCCGATAACAACCGCTCAACCGCGAAAGTGACATAAAACATACAATAGAGACATACACTAAAGACACTAAATCATTGAATACTCGTATACCTGAACATATGTTTTAACGTTAAGATCTTTCGTGCTTTTATGTTAGTGCGATTTCTTATAAGCAGCTGAGAGTGTTTCTTTCTTAAGGGCGATTCAGACTATTGACAAGATTTATTAAATCCTAGATTTAGTTGACAGTTGTACCATATTGTACTGCAATTAGAATAATGGAAGTACATTCTACTATGTATTTTGAATTTAATGACATACAATTTAATCTAGTAGGCGGGTTTCGACTCGATTAATTTAGTGGTTTTATTAAATCCTGTCCATAGTGTGAATCCCCTCTAAATTATAATATTGTGAAAGTAACTTTGCATATGAGCGTTTTTTGATTTGAGTGCCATTTGTGAGTGAATTCGAATCTGTCATTCTTATGTGCAATAATTTTGCCTACACTTAGGCGCGGTACAAACTCATTTCACGTTTTGACTTTTATACCCGTGTAGGGTTGTGTTGACGGTATCGAACCTTATAACTTCGATTTTCTTTTTCCCGAGAAATTTATTTCCTGAGATGGAGTGTGCGAAAAACTGTGGACAATCGATTGCTCCTATCATCGTGTGTGCCGTCTGTGGTAGACGGTATCATCCCAATTGTACGGATATCGCATGCTCAATCATCGATGTTTTATCAAAAAAACAATGGGTTGCGTTGGTTTTGCGAGGACTGCAGATCTAACAACAACAACAATGCTTTGCATCGGCAGCGTCTAGACGACTTCCGGAGAGAACTGGACGTTCTACGAGCTAAATTTAAAGCTTTGCAGTAAACATTATGCCCCGACATCAGCCATAATAATGTAGTTGCCTCAGCCCCAGGACTTGCTACTGCTTCTTCATCTGAAGGTGTTATCACAAGATCTCGGGCTAAGATCACACCAATTGACAACAATGAGACTGCTGCTCCTTGCTCATCAGATACATCTGTTCTCAGGTTGCAATCACTCAACTCATCTGCGACTTCTGATCTGGTCATTCCGTTCGCCGTTGTAGCTGCTCCATCCGCCGTTAATGACCTTCGTGTGTGTACTCCTCCCAAGCAATTGTTTGTCTCAAGACTAGCGTACGACACTACGGAAGCTGAAGTTAAACAGTATGTCATCAACAAGCTGGGATTTGAGCCTCCTATTTTCATATGTAAGAAGCTTACAAAGGATAATATTCCTAATAGGATTGTTTCATCATTTAAGCTTACATTGCCGAATTATCTTTCATCGCCTTGCGAATCCTCCTTCTGGCCTGATGGTATTCTTATAAAAGGATTTACAAGGCAAAATTTTCCGAAGCGACGCTCAATAAGAACCCCAAAATAAATATAAATACTTTTTCTAATTACACTCTTTACTACCAGAATGTACGTACCAAACTCCAATCTCTTAATTTATCCTCTTTAACATACAACCATGACATCATCTGTTTGACGGAGACTTGGCTTAATTCTCCTTTAAATAGTGGTGTGTTACCTTCCGTTGTGATAGAAACCTTGCTCTTCTAGGACTATCTACTGGTGGCGGATTCCTAATTGCTGTTCGTGATCATATTCAAAGCATGCTTGTCTCTGCTTCTCATTCTCAACCTTATGATTGTGTAATCGTAAAAATTCATTCTAGTTCTACTCTGCTATTAGTTGCCTGTGTGTATGTTCCATGTAACTCTTCTTTAGATGATTATGAGAGTCTCTTTAATCACTTATCTGATACCTTTAACGTTTGTTTCCCTAATTCATACGTAATAGTTTGCAGAGACTTTAATCTTCCTAGTATGAAATGGCCTACTAGTCCTGGTCTCCCTTTAGCATCTACTTCCTTGGTCTTTCTAGGTCTCTGACAGCCTCTATGCAATCTTGTGACCTTCTCCAATTAAATGTCAACTTCAACATCATGTGTCGTATCCTCGATCTTGAGTTTATTTGGGTGGATTCTCGTCATCCATGCGTACACCAGGATACGTTCCTTGTTATCCTTATCACCCTGCTACATATTGTCAATGACATTAGCATTAACCTATCACCTTATCCTACAAAGGTTATGCGTCGTAGGTGTGATTTCAGGAAAGCAAATTATGTAGCTATTAACGAGAAATTGAATCTTATCAATTGGTACTTCATCTTAAAAGACCTTGATTGCGAAACTGTTGTAGCTACTTTTTATGCTATTCTACACAACATCATATATGAGTGCGTGCCAATCTCTAATTTAAAGCTTCGTAAAGGTCCGATTTGGTTTACACCCCAGATTCGCAACTTGATTCTAACGAAAAAGCGTCTTCACACTCGATTAAAACGTTATAGACGCCAATCCGACCGAATAACGTTCCGTTGCCTTAGATCCAGGATCAAAAGGCTAATTTCACTTGCACGGTCTGTCTATATTAAGACTGTTGAGGACAGTCTGAGGAACAATGAGAGTAAAATTTTTTGGTCCTATCTAAAAAACCTGAGATCCTCTTTAAATCAACCTTCCACACTTTCATTCAACAATATTACTGCAGACAATCGTCCTGAAATGTGTGAACTTTTTGCTACATTTCTCGCAAGTACATTTAAAACATCATCCTTAACTTGTCCTCCTGTTGTACATCAAGAAATGCACAATTTACACTTACCAGCCCTCATTTTACCGTCATACGTTGAATTGCTTATATCCTCAATTAAAACCAATTCTTCTTCTGGACCTGATAGAATCCCAAATTCGTTTTTAAAAGAAACAAACTTTTCCATATCTAAACCTCTTGCAATTATTTACTAAGAGCCTACATGAAGGTGTTTTCCCAATTCAGTGGAAATCGTCGTATGTGGTTCCTATTCCGAAAAAGGGCGATCCTAGCTCTGTGACCTATCTCTCTTCTGTCATCCTTTTCGAAACTTCTTGAAAATATTGTTTATAACTACATTCATGAACAGTTATCTTATTAAGGATAAACAACATGGGTTCTCCAAAAACAAATCCGTTGTCACCAACTTAGTTGAACTTGTTAATTTTGTAACAAAATCTTTCAATAAGCACTTTGACGTGCATGTAATTTATACTGACTTCGCAAAAGCATTTGGCACCGTTAATCACCAAATGCTTCTTAATAAATTAATTGCAATGGGATTCCCTTCATATATCTTATTGTATGGCTCTTCTCTTATTTTAATGATCGCTCTTCTAGAGTTGTTTTCGAAAATTTTACCTCTTCCGAATTTTGTCCATCATCGGGTGTGCCACAAGGATTCATTTTAGGCCCCTTTATTTTTTTACTTTTCTTAAATGATCTACCATCTTGTCTTAACTGTCACTCTCTCTTTTACGCCGATGATAGCAAACTTTTTTCAACTGTCTCATCTATTTCTGATTGTATAGCTTTGCAATCCGATTTAGATTGCTTTACGTCTTGGTGTATCCCAAATGAGTTGGATCTTAATGTTTCTAAATGCTCCGCTTAGAGAAAGCATGCGTTAGTCCAGAGTGGGCATCAGGAAATAAAAATGGCACCGTTCTCACACTATTGCAGTCCATAGTATGCGTGAAAATTTTATGCAAACGTCAATTTTTTGTTTGTATCAAAAGGAGGAAGTGGCAGTGGATAGCTACACACTTCGAAAAGAGCAAAAAAAAACATACGGTAACACAGTTCGCATTTGTTTTAGTTTCGCCAACCCTATCAGCGAACTCTGCATTAATTCAAAGTTAAATTCACGTCTGTTGATAATGTTCTCAAGTAGGTGGCATGAGGACCTAACACTCAAGAAACCTTACTAAATCCTTCTCATTATTATATAGCGATAGGCGTTGCCTTGTCTTTCGTTGCTGACGGGACACAGTCACGACACAACACCACGATATCCGAGTTTGGGAAGTAGAATTCCAAGTGGAATTTGAAATTTATGAAGACACTCGTCGTCTCCGTCGCTATTTCTCTGCAATGAAACATACTTATATTGTTGTCAGATGATTATCTTAAACCATTTTGAAAGCAACCCCTTTTGTTCTCAGGTGTGTTTAGAAACAGTTCTCAAATCATATATATTTTAAGTATTCAAACAACTGACAACAGTTTGTTGTTATACCCTTCGCTCGTAGAGTCAACGAATTTTAATAAGTAAACATATATGATCAGCATGACAAGGGAGGTATTTGGGCGATGTCCGTCTGTCTGTCTGTCCGTCTGTTGCTACGCGTTTTACTCGGCCAATTTAAAAGCTATAAACCTGAAATTTTACAAAAATGCTTCTTTTTGCTGCATGCAGTTTGTATGTTTGAATCGGTAAAATCACACCATGGGGTCATGGGGCTGCCATACAAACGCAACCCCCCATTTTGGTTCTTCTAAGAAATATTTCTTACACCAATTTCACAAAACCTTGAATTAATGTGTGTTAATCAAAGCAACAAAAAAGGTCAAAACAAATGGAATCGTACTATGGGGCCATGCTCCCGCATCCCCCAATAACATTTTCGGAGTAAATATTTTAATTGCCCACTTATTCCAACCAAACCCCACACAAATATTGTTTTGTCGACGCAACGGAACTTTTGTGAAGACGGAAGGAAAAGAATGGGGGGGGGGGGGTTTAAATAAATTAAATAAATAAAAGTCGTAGGTACGCCCGAAATAACTTTTAGCCCGGAGGAGAGCGAAGGGTATCCAAATTTCGGCCGCGCCCGAAATTAGCCTCGGTCTCTGTTATAAACTACGAGAAGTTTCGTTCGTCAATCGTTTAGGATGTAAAACGACGACATCGAGTTGGTATCAGTAGCAGTGAAAACACATCCCGAGTCGTATATACGATATGAATAGAACTGAAACAAAATTGACAAATAACTGGAAGGGAATCAGGAATAATTGAGTTGATGTTGAGTTTAAACTTTCGTATATAGCCGATCAAAATCCTTCTATTGCCTCCGGTAACATGTTATTGCTATATACACAGCAAAAAATCCGGTGTGAATTTAACTCCGAAAATTGTCGAATAGGGTCCCTCCGTTTGGATAAAATATTGTTTTATCCAAATGGATGAACACAAAAGTGTACTTCCAATTACACCAAAAGGAGTAATACTCGATATTTTTGGGATAAAAATAAAACACAATTTTCACAGAACATTTAACTCATAAATGAGTTTTGTATATTTAGCATTTACCTCTCCATAGGTGTTGGCGACATTTCATTTACCTCTTTACGCTCTAAAAATGCATAATAAATTACCTGCCTACAGTGGGATTCGATCCAGCGAACCTATGATTTGAAGACTAACGCCCTACCTACTACACCACACAGACTATACGGGATGACGTTCGTAATTTGCACCATATATTACGTGCGGAATTAAGTCCATTTTAAGTAAATTTTAACACCATATAAACAAAAACTGATATAATTTCGAATAAAAGTTATTATTTATCCAAATGAATTTTATTTTGAGTGTTTTATTCTAATGGATAAAAGGAAAATGTTATACTCGGGACGGAGTGAAATAAATGTATTTAACTCCATAGGTATAAAAAAATTAAACCTTTTTGGATAAATTTTGGTTCACACCGCCTGATTTTTTGCTGTGTACGTATAATGAACCGGGGCAAGATTCCAAATAGGGACGACAGAACGAGAACACACACTTTCAAACAAAATTTCATCCTTGAAAATCGGGGTCCGTTGGTAATCAATTAAAAGTTGTCTAATCAAACTTATTTTTCGCCTGTTTCACTCGGAGTTATTGGTTTGTGTATTTCATTTCACGTTAGCGTTGATTGAGTGGCCTAGGTAGACGCTATACAAATAAATTGACTCGAGTCACGTGGGTGGTTTTTGGGGATTTCAGCTGTGTAGTATACGTACATAGGACTTAGACAGAACGACTTCTCACAAACCATTCTTTGACAGGTATACCCGTATACACTAGTATCTCTCTATTAGAAATCTTGACTAAAGACACAAACACGAAGAGCCCTTTCGTGCAGACATCGATTATTTCGAATTTCTTTTCCCTTCTGTGCATATCCAATAACGATAAATACGGAAGGGTAATAAATAAGGAGGGTGGCGGAAGTAAGTTTCATTAATTCCAATGAAAATTGGTAGTCTCATCAGGGGCTCGTATGCGTGGGTCTATGCGGGAAAGAGAATTAAGCCACCGATAAAACAAATACATATGATGATGAATGATGAATTCCTAGATCAATATTACGAAAAAGCGGTTAATGCATGGCAGAAGGGTTAGCGATAAGCCTAAGTAAATGTTCGATGGGATAATTACCACAAATTTCATGTTTTGTGTATAGAACAAAATCAACTTCGGTGATTAGTTGGTGTTGTTTACATAATCTCTTTTTATACTCGTCACTATGTGAAAGGGTATATTAACTTTGTCATGAAGTTTGCAACGCATAGAAGGAAGCACATGTGACTATGAAAAGTATATATGTATATTATTGATCAGCGTAACGAGAGAAATCGATTCAGCCATGTCCGTCTGTCTGTCTGTCTATATATGTCTGTTTGTCTGTCCGTCTGTTGCAACGCAAGCTAATCCCTCAGTTTTTAAGCTATCGGGCTGAAATTTGGTATATAAGTTTATTTTTAGTGCACGCTGTATATATGCCGGAACGAATGTAATCGGACCATGGGGTCATGGGGATGCCCCTGAAAATTAGGGTTTTCTAAGAAAAACTTTTTTCTTTATGTACCAATCTTAACCAAACTTCATCCAAATGTGTTCCTAGTAAAGCCAAAAAATATTTAGGGACGGAAGAAATCGGAACACTACGTCATAGAGCTGTCATACAAACCAACCCCTGGAAATTGGATTCTTCTAAGAAAAACTTTTTTCTTAATGAACCAATCTTAACCAAACATTGCAAAAATGTGTTCTTAGTAAAGCCACCAAACTAGATATCTCGGAACAGATGAAATCGGAACACTAAGTCATAGTGCTCTCATACAAACCAACCGCTGGAAATTAGGTTCTTGTATGAACAATTTTTCTCTTTGTGAATCAATCTTAACCAAATTTCACCCAAGTGTGTTCCTAGTATCCAGGAATGGATGGAATCGGAACATTACGTCATAGGGCTGTCAGACAAACCAACCCCCAAATATTGGGTTCTTGTAAGAAAAACTTTTTTTCTTTTTGAATCTTAACCAAAATACATCCAAGTGTGTTCCAGGATTAACCCGCAACCAGGAACAGATGGAATCGGAACACGTCATAGGGCTGCGGTAGAAATTTTTAACACAAAATGTGACGGGTATTCAAATTTCGGCCGCGCTCGAAATTAGCGTAGGTCTCGTTCTAATTGATTTTGACTTTATCATACGAGAGGAACTACATATAAGAGGAGATTACTCTTCGCAAATTGTATTAATGGAGCACCACACATGACCACACTGAGATTAATACAATATCAGAGAAACAAACAATTATTTTCTCCCAAAAAACAATAAGTGTCGCGCTCAATAAACGAACGAAACCACAGACTAAATATATGTGCAATAAATTGATTTAACGTCTTCCTTTTCCGTTCCAGTCCTTTCTTCTAATTGAATAAAATACTTCTACACCCTTATTTTGGCAATCACATCAACGAATTCGTAAGAAAGAAACTTTCCTGTTTCCTTTTGAAACAAACGAAAATACATAACTGTGTAAGCACGTAACACACCCCAAATAAAACGTTTCGGTTTCCTAAAAATACGTGACCTACTTCCAGAAATAGTAAAAACTGTTAAGGTTTTCTAATTACACACCTACATCGATTGCTCTGGATGGTCAGAACCTATACGGACGAGTCTATACAATGCAAGGTGAACGTAAAGTGTGTACAGCCACTCAACTCAAGTTTGTGTGTGTATTAACGGAAGAACGTGTACACATGCAAATAAAAAGCATCACCAGAAGGATATTGCGATAAAATCAAAATAAAAATCCAACAAGCATTCAAGGGAAGCGCTTCGGTATATACGCAACAAAACAACCCTCACCGGGACAATGTTTGTAACTCGTCCAATTACTTGCATAAATACCCTACGTACAGCAGCGTACCGTGAATGTGTCACTGTTCTGTCCAGAATAAACATTCCGGAGAGAATTCGTTATTACCCAGGGGTCAAAAAATGTCAGGATGAATGTGACAAGGACTTCACGTGTTTGTTGTATCCAGAAAATGTTGTCGATGACATTTGAGGTGTATATGTATGTATCGTGGAGAGACAGGTGATTTGATAGATTGTCGTGAAGGTAAGTATACGAGACAAGCATAGTACTTTTCGTTTATCGTTCAGGGTTTGATTGTATATACATGTGACTGGCTGACAATAAATGACTCTATTCCGAATCAGGTTGACTATATTATAGTAAGTGGAGTTAAGAGGATATTCAAGCATCATTTCACATGTCATTCTGTTGATGGAACTATTGAATTTCTTTGAATATCACAAGAATAACACTTCTGACTTCTCGAATGAGTTTAGGAGACAGAATAGGAAATAGGGACAGATCTTACGCTAGGAAAATAAAGCTCCTTAGAAAGTTTCCTTTTGCATTGTTGCTTTCTTGAAATGAAAATTTAAGTAGCCAGAATTTGCTGCTTGATGGCTTTTACCAATTATACTGATGGACATCATTCGATAGCGTCCATTGCCAGAACGGGTTTTAAGATCTGGTTCAAAATTTAGTACGAAAAAATGTAACCGTTTAAAATCAGAGTCAACCTGTGCAAGATCCTCCTATTTCAAACTTAATTTTTTAAATTAATCGAAAGCATAAATTATAAATTTCATATCAATTTCAGACAAAACAGCAAATGTACGCACAGTTTCCATTCAATATACCCCGAATTGTTTGCCTCATTCCTCGCATTGATAACCTTCCCAAAAATATGGATGCCTATGCTTTTGCTTCATTGCAATGTTTCTATATAGCTACTATACGACGATTTTCAATAATCATCTATGTTTTGCTATAGGTTTTTTCATTCCATTTGATCTAAACGAATAGTTGAAACGAGCTTACTTTTTTTCACGGATTGTGTAAAGATTCGGAAAAAATACATCCTTCAGCCGAAAAATTCAGGGACTGCTGGGCTGTTTTGTTTTTCAGAATATAATAACATTACCGAAATCAGTATTTACATAATAAAAACCTTGAGCAAAGTGAATGAGAAATGCAAATAGGCTGTATAAGCTTCAAGCCTGGTCCTTTCCGGAACGGTTGTTTGTTTAGTGTTGTCCAGGGAGTGACCTATTGAAAGCTTTCATTTTCATGCCCAAGATCCGTAACGGAAATCAGTTTTTGTATTTCTTTCCCTTGTACATACTCGTACATACATACATAATACATGCGACGAATAAACAACTGTCTTCCGCCGTATTTAGGTGAAAGGAAATGGAGCGTGCAAATTTAATTCTTAACAACACTTTGAAGGCATTCGGCAATTTGTTGTTCCAATATATTCGATTATAGTTGCTCCCAAAAAGTGCGACAAACAAAAATGCATGCACGAAAATTTCCTTTCATCAAATTTATCAACAAATTAACTTTTCCGGCTCAACCAATGTTCGTCGACCCAATCGTCGGAATTCATTCTGCTATGCTCCCCAAAAAGTATCCACTTTTATAACCTCACTTAATTGTCGCATTAGTCCCTATCGTAGACACTGCTGGCTGGTAGTGGTGGTAACACTGACTATGACTGAATGCGTACCTAGAAACGAACGAACGAATACGGATAGTAGTTGTGAACGGAAGGGACTAGTCCTCCAAGAGGCAATCATCGAAATACACATAGTCCGTGTTCCCATGGTTTTTGCTATCAATTCTAATTTCTCAAACCAAAAACCCGACCCGAATATTGATTTTTGTCGAGATAGTATATTCTGATAATAATCCTTTTCCAAAAGTGAGCCTCCATACCGTTGGGCGTTCGCCACTATACTTTATAGCTGTGTGCTGTGGAAGGATGCCTGGGATGTGAACGCTCACGGCTTCATTGTGTCATGCCGTCCATAGAGCGAAGTCTCTAGTGAAGTTTACCTCAATTTTAACAAAATGTTGCGACGAGATATAATGCTTCAATTATTGGGCATGTACTTATATCTGTAGAGGTAGATTCAGGACTCGTATAGTGGAGAGTGTGCTGTTTGGAAAGTTGCAAATCAGACAGAGATAGTAACAATGGGATAGCACTTAAAGTGTCTTTTGTGGATATTCAATTAGCCCTAAGAGGGTAACGAGAGAACTTGTATTAAATTCAATTTAAATTTTCCTGATTTTACGTTGTTTTCGTTGAGTTGTTGTCCGTGTCTGGAGTTTCGTTAAGACAATAGAAGTCGTGACTTAAACTTATAACAAGACCAAGTAGTGGCTCCTAAATGACGGATTTTTTTGGTAATTGGAGAACTGACTTATAGTAAAAGTGAATATGTATGATAATGTAGTGAGGCATTGCTACATTCAATAAAATAATTTAATTCAGGAGCTCAATTATATTAACTGTCAAAAAAAAATTAAACCTACAAAAATTCAAATTTAGATTTTTCCGATTTCCCAACTTTTTCGGGGGGTTTTCCCAAAATTTTCTTTTGTAAAAACCTTCTCCTGCCAATTACGAACAACTGAAAAAAAATTATGCCAAATCATACACATACAGGGTGTCCCTGTTCTAACGTCAAGCCAAATTTTCTTCTGGCAATGCAACAGCAACAAAAATCTCTATTACCTACACCAACCCGAAAAAATAACTGGTTTGTTTTGATGGAAATGTGATCTTTGTGGAACCGAAAGATAAAATTCATCGTTTCGTCTAAGTTCCAATAACTGTACCCTAAAAAAATACACCCGGACAATGCGGCAAGTAATTGTAAACGTTTGCGCATTTTGTCTAGATTTCATAACGGTATACCATTTTCTTCATTATTCCTAATTTTAATTAGGATATTTTTATACCCGTCACCACGTGAAAGGGTATATTAACTTTGTCATGAAGTTTGCAACGCACAGAATGAAGCACCTCCGACTATGGAAAGTATATATATATTATTTATCAGCGTGACGCGAGAAATCGATTGAGAGATGTCTGTCAGTCCGTCTGTTTCAATACAAACTAGTCTCTCAGTTTTGAAGCTATCGGGTTGAAATTTGGAATACGAGTACAAGTTTCTTTTTAGTGTACGCTGCATATATGTCGGAAAGAATGGAATCGGACCATGGCGTCATGGCGCTGCCATAGAAACCCAAAATCCAAAAATTAGGTTCTTCTAAGAAAAAAGTTTGTCTTTAGAAACCAATCTTAACCAAACTTTATCCAAGTGTGTTCCTAATAAAGCCTCAAACATATCTAGGAATGTAAGAAATCAGAACACTACGTCATAGGAATGTCATACAAACCAACCTCCCGAAAATTTATTTTTGTAATATAACCTTTTTTTTCAAACCAATCTTAACCAAAATTAGCCCAAGTGTCCAGGAACAGATGGAATCGGAGGACGTTGTGGTAGAAATAATTAACAGAAAAGAATCGTAGGTGTCATTCAAGTGTGACGGGTATTCAAATTTCGGCTAAAATGTGGCTAAATAAATTGAGCTTCCGTTAAATGATATCAGCTAAACAAAAATTAATCTGGGATATAATTGTATAGGTTTTGAAGGTGATTTAAGATAATTTCGCCCCAAGTTCTCCTAATCGCTTATAGAAGCTCTTCAGTGCTGTTAAACTGCCGTCTGTTGGTATAGATCTTCCTTGTCAGCCATCCCTAAATATTTTTGATGACATCTAGATCTAGAAAGTATGGCGGTCTTTCCATAACCTTGACGGATTGGTCTCGAAACCAATCTTTTTATCAGCCTTGCTTTACGAATGGGGGCAACATCTTGTTGAAATTCAAAAGGGACTGCAGGTAAAATGGCGGTAATTTTGGCATTACATTAGTCAGTATATTATTGTAAACCTGGATGTTCTGGATACCTATAACTTCTACAAGCTTAATAGTTCCACACCGACATAGTGAACCCCATACCTGAACACATCTTACTCGTGAGTGATGTGTCTACAAAATAATTCTTTCTTGTTCAAATCATGAAAATATTACCTGAATCAATCCGGATCCTGTGCTAACTTTTAGACGAGCGAAAAAGGGTCATTTTTCGCCCTTTTAATACATTTTCAAACATATTTTCTAAACCGGTTGCTGTTTTTAAGTAGATAAAATTTCCAAGAAAATGAGGTCTTAGCCTATTGGCTGTAGGTCAAATATTTTCATAGATATTTGTATCTTTCCAAAATTGAGGCTTTTTAGGGTTTTAGAAAATTTTTTTTTTCAAAACACCCTTATGAAATCGATTTTGTCCGCTCGTCCGTCTGTCCGTCCGTCTGTTCACTAAATAATTCGCGAACGGCTCAACCGATTGTCATGTAATTTGGCAGGAATGTGTAGAATGGTTACAGTCTTCGGCACAAATACCTTAGAAGTTGGTAGGAAGAAGATAACAGGGTGTCCCGAACGTTTGAAAAAAAAGTCGACTTTTTTAGTTTTTATCGGAGATTGACGTATGGGCATTTAAATCAAAGATCTAAACGAGTACATCTCATATAGGTTAACATTTTCCAGTTTCGAGTAATGGTAAAAAAGTTATTGGCATTTAAAGTTAAACTTCCTTTTCGACCTCTGTTTTTCTAAACCGTTATAGGGATCGATATGAAACTTTGCACATTGATTGGTCAGTATGGCCTTATATACGTTAAATATTAAGACTGTTGACTTTTGCTAACGAAAAGTAAATAACAGTAAATTTGTAAAATTTCAATTTGTTCGTGTGTAGCCCCTCTTAGGTTTGTAAATATGAAAATTCTGCTAAGGGGTTTTAAAAAATTACATAGCGAATAAAAATAAAAATAAATAACAGGCGCGACAATCCAGCATTGGACTAAGGCCGCAGGATGTGTTAGTGACATCCTATTTCCAAGATCTTATCTGCTTTTTGTTGAGGTAATGAGATCAGCATCACGCTCAGCAGTGTTATTTATCCCCATAAATGGGTACTCGTTTAACATTTGAGTGAGATCATAGTCCGTCACAAGCTCGTGAGTTCGAAAAACACCATGATCCACGGTAAGATTCGAACTCATGACCCTGTGCACCGAAGGTGCGCGCACTAACCGCTAGACCAGCCAGACTACTACATAGGGAATATGTCTACGAATTTTCATTCGAATAACTGCATCCAAACCGGAGGAAATATAGTAAGTATTTAGTAAGGGCATTTCACAATGCAAGGGAAGCCTCTTTAGCATTTCTTCAATGCATAAGTATCTTTAACTTGATGAACAATACATGAAATTCGGTGGATATGCATAGAATGTTGATGGTGTTTGCCACAAATATTTTTGAAGTTTGTAGGACCAAGTTAACAGGGTGTCCCTGAATAGCTGCAAAAGTATACTTGTTCAATACTCATAGGAAAGCTTGCGTGGGCTCTTATGTCAGGGGACACAATGGAATCAATTCATATAAGTTGGTTTTCTTTGATTAAAAAAACAGTAACAGTAGAATTACAGCTAATAATTCAGTTCATATATAAAGCCAAGCCATCCTTACGTTTGCCTGAGTTTCTTTTTGGCCAAAGGCCATCTTAAATCGAAAAATGCCTGTAGATTTGGAGTACTTTTATACAAACTGGGTAAATAGTAAATATATTATATAAACGCGCGTTCCTGTACGCCGGTATTTTTTAACAAAAATGGTGAGTTTTAAGTTTTTGTTGTGTTAAAAATTAAGTATCGCCGTAATGACGCACCCTTCAATTAAATCTGTGGAATAGATTTTATCAGCAAATTATAAGATTTAATTAGATACCACAAATGCAGTAAGAGCTTTTTCAGTATATTGGGAAAAGGTAATTTCGAATAAGCCCCATACCCTCCAATGTGCCTTTTCTTCATAATGACACCGTAACATATTATCAGAAAAAGGCTATTATAGGGTTGTACCAATTAACATCAGGGATTACGAGTTTGATCGTACTAAAAATTACTCGGTCTTCCAGTGCTGTGATATTGTATTTTGAACATAATACATACATATATACCAGGGTGGCAGAAGAAGAGTTTTTTTTATCAATTGAAACAAGGGCATGTTTGGCGTTACTTAAATTTAAAAGTAAAATTCAGAAGCGTCATATTATCGTCGGAATTTCGGAAGGTGACGCCTATGCTGACACCATTTGAGCTACCTGACTAATAATGTTATCATAATCATACTTCGAGAAAAGGAGAGCCAGACGTCCTTTGTAGATTCACATCATTCGCACGGGAACTTCTAGCTCCAGCTCCATTATGTTCATTTACATATTCACTGGGTAGGTTACACAACCTCTGGTTCATTGTGGATGGGAAAAAAGTTTCAACAATTAAAATATGTAATCCAGATTTTCTTTTGGAGGAAACGCCTTTTTTCAGAACAAGCGAGGCACGATGCTGGAGCTGGGGGAAGGGTTTCTCCTCGTATGAAGAAATTACAAACACTGACCACTGACCAGCCTTAGATACATTGACCGATCGGCCATAAAATAAAAATAACTTAACTCGTCTGTCCACTTTAACAATAGTGGACGATTCGTCTTTAAGTTACGTTAATCAAGGGCCAAATGTGCTTCAACCTTCTCTGCAAATCTTATTACAGTAATTATTGGTTGCTTCATATGTGTCCAAGTCCAACCCTAGGCGACCCGGAATATGAGGATGCCTTATTTCATGTAATGCGAATCCTGATTTTATTGATGGGCAATTAGCCAAAAATTGGGCGATGTTTATTACTATCTACTTAGAGGCCAAGTGATACCTGTCATTCAGAGACGAAAGCGCTAGGAAGACAAAAGGTTGGAGCCCCGGGTATGATCTTCATTTAATGTTTTTGATTGTTTGATTGCAAAAAAAAAGGTTGATAGTTTAGAATGAAATAACACTCTAATAACATCGATGAACAGAGTCACATAGCGCAAGGAACTCATTCCAAATTGCCATTCCCGAATAGACCACCTAAGCTCCCGTTGCCCTTTTTATTTGAAAATTAAGTCAATTAAACTAGTAATAAAATAAAATCCACAAACTTAATATAGGGCGCATTTTTAAGCCGATACTTAATTTGGGACATACCTACAATTTATAAGTTTTGCAAAAGAAGCCCTAATTTTGGATTGATGTATCTAAGTAACTATCTAGCCATATACAAATCATACATATACATATGTCCAAATTGGAATACAATTTTGTTCCTATGAAAATGAAATTTCAGATTTTCGTTGAGCTTTCAAACGAATCGCATGAGCCTGGGTGCGTGTAAGTTTTAGAGGCCTTTACCCAATTGAAGAGAAATTCACTTACTGCCACGTGTGTGTGGTATGGTGTATGATGTATGGTACCGCGGCGCGGCGGCGCATGACAAGAGGACAAAGCTGGGAGCAAAAAGGAAACAACCACCAGAGCACATGCTGCTGTGAAGTAAATTTATAATTCGCCATGGCATGCGCACATATTGAGTTTTCGATTTTTGAATATTTGAAGCGATACAACCAAGTTGCTTCGGTGCCAAATGAAAAGTGTCTAATGGAGTGTCTAGCGGTTAGTGCGCGCACCTTCGGTGCACAGGGTCGTGAGTTTGAATCTCACCGTGGATCATGGTGATTTTCGCACTCACGAGCTTGTGACGGACTATTATCTCACTCAGATGTTAAATGAGTACCCATTTATGGGGATAAATAATACTGCTGAGCGTGATGCTGATCTCATTACCTCAACAAAAAAAAAGCAGATAAGATCTTGGAAATAGGATGTCACTAACACATCCTGCGGCCTTAGTCCAATGTTAGATTGTCGCCACTGTTATTTATTTTATGGTTTTTATGTGTTAAAAAAGAGTTTTTTTCGTCCTCAGAATATTTTCCTGTATCTGTCGCCGGTTTTGAAATTTTGCTTCTGCTCGTCCCCCTTTTTCAAGGTTGCTGACTTTTAATCGGTGGGGACATTTTTCCATAATCATGAGGCCATGAGCATCACCGTCAAAGTGGCACTGAATAAAATGTTAAAACTCCCACCAAATTACTTTAAGAAGTAGTCCTGTACATTTAAACTTCTCCAGCATTTACACCTAAAACAAAAGTAAATCCAGCAAATAAAATTAGATATGAGCAGCGGATTGGAGTGATATGTATTCTTTTTGCGGCAGATGAATTTTTCTTTGGCGGGGTAACTTTTACAACTTTGTTGTTTTTGGTCAGATATCGTTGTCAAGTGTGAATCGCGTTTTATCAGACCCTAAAACAACATCTACAAACAAATCCTTGAACTAAATAAATTCAGCTCAAACCGTTTACTCGATTGAATCGTGAGGTTCAGTGCTTTCAGCAATTCACAGGGAAACAATTTAGCGACTTTTCTGGCGACTTGACTTTTTGATCGGTTTTATAGTAAAACCTTAGAAAAAGCATAGTAACCCATGCCATGCGTTAGTCCAGAATGGCTATGTGATCATACAACCCATATGTGTTTGACTCCAAATTTATTACACTACACCACGAAATAATTCAAACGTCAAAATATTGTCGATGCAATTATTAACCCTACTGTCGTCGCTTACGAGCTATTACTACTAAGGAGTAGCTGAATTTTCTGTGTAAACAATCTTAATTTTTGAAGAGGTTTAATTTTGGATCTTGAAACAGTTTACATACTATGTCTTACGATGATGCGCCGTTTTTTCGTTTCTTTAGACATAGGGTGAGGTTATAAAACACAACGTTCGCGCAACGTTCGCGCAACGTTACCTTTAATTTCAAATTAACCGCTTAGGGAATCTGTTTGTAGGAAGAAGTTTCTGATCCGTAACGGCCGGTTGATTTGAAATTAAAGGTATTGTTATTATATGGTATTTATCACTTTCAGAGTTAATAACATTCACCCTTAGAAAAAGCATAGTAACCCATGCCATGCGTTAGTCCAGAATGGCTATGTGATCACACAACCCATATGTGTTTGACTCCAAATTTATTACACTACACTCCACGAAATAATTCAAACGTCAAAATATTGTCGCTGCAATTATTAACCCTTCTGTCGTCGCCTACGAGCTATTATGCCTAAGGTGTAGCTGAATTTTCTGTGAAATCAATCTTAATTTTTGAAGAGGTTTAATTTTGGATCTGGAAACAGTTTACATACTATGTCTTACGATGATGCGCCGTTTTTTCGTTTCTTTAGACATAGTTTACATTTCGCCGAATGTTTGATCGCATTTGTGGCCGTCGGTTCCTTTGAAATATATATGGAAAGGGGTGGAAAATATTGTTGCACGATATTTTTCATCAAGATATAGTACCAATGGTCTGTCTGGATCTATACGCTAACAGAAGGGTTAAATATCACGTTGGCATTTTAAGAGAGTAATAAATATTACGCGGATTTTATATTCTCAATTGTAAACAAAAAATTGAGGTTTAAATAAAATTTTCACGCATAGGTACTATGAACTGCAATAGTGTGAAAACGGTGCCATTTATATTTTCTGATGGCCACTCTGGACTAACGCATGGCATGGGTTACTATGCTTTCTCTAAGCATTCACCAACCATATTTTGCATACTTTAAACCCCTAATCCGTAGTCAGAATAAATCGTAGGTCTTCCTGCAAACAAGTATAAGTATGTAGAAAGACGGAAGATGATACCTAAAGCTAAATTAAGAAAATACGCATCTGGTATACCCACAATTTAGGGGGAGCCTCAAACCTTACAAGTCATTAATATTATACATTTTACACACTCTTCTGGCTTAATTTCTGGGAAATTTTGGAACTGTAGATGATGAGCAGGGAGAACAATTCCACCATGACTTAAAAGAAAAAAAAAACAAAAACACGATGTCAGAAGGACGTTGAGATGCGACTATGGTAGCAAACAATTGTCAGGGCTCAAAACGGAACTGCCCTTAGGATTTATACACCAAATAAGTTACAAAAATGTTTGCCATATGATTACATACTTAGATACATACATATGTATCTATAAATAAAAAAATGTAACTGGATTCCTTTACTTTTAAGTCTATGAAATGTGTTATGTATGGAGACCCTCTGTACTTCCAAAACTGGACGTGTTAGAGAAAAAGGGTTATCATTTCCGGATTCTACGAACAAAAATTAGCTAGAAACGAGTACCAGATCCCAGTCAACGAACATGCTGTTCCCATGTTACGTTTAATGATAAATAACACTGTGTATGGGGTAGAGATGAGCATCGAAAGAAAAACATCGATGTTAACCATCGAAAAAACATCGAAGCTAAACCATCGATGGTCATAAGGCATCGATGTTTTCGACTTTATGAGTACTCAATAAAAATTGAACTGTTCTTAGATATTCATAAGAAAAAATGCCTAATTTATGAATTTATCTTTTAATCGCAAATAGTATGAAAAATATGACGATTTATCAAGAAAAAGATAGAGAGGGATTAGTTATCGAGTCTATTCAATGGTCGATCATTTTAGCATCGATGTGCATGGCCGAAATATTTTGAGCATTATTTTTTTCTTCCTATCGATGTTTTGTTGTTTTTTATTTATTTACAACCTATGAATTTTTCAAATACATAGTAAAAAACAGCCCCATGACAGGCAATTGTTTAACTATAGCCCCTTAAAATTTCGTTTATTCAAACTTGGAGAGGCAACTGAAATGTAATCCTAAAAAAAAAATTATTTTGCACAATAGCTGAATCTTTTGTTATTTGGTGGTCATAACACCTTGTAGCATATTGAACCGACTAAACCAGAATAAGCTGATGTTTCATAAAAAAAGAACGAGGATATCAAATAGACATCTAAGCGTGTAGGAGCTATTCCAAAGAAATTTAAACGAATACTTAACGTTTTAGCTAGTTTTTATGAGGTGTGTTTTGCGGAGTTAGTCTATTGACTGGATACATATTCAGCCATACATCTTAATCAACGAAGTTTATCTCACCATCACTAATGATGTACTCGTTTGTTCACTTTAAAAGTAAAAAAAATATTAAAGTTTTTTTTATGGCTCCATTACCAATTGCAAAAAAAAATATCGGCTTGAAGAAAAAAAACATCGATGGGAAAAACAACGACCATCGAAACAAAACCGTCGATGGTCTAAAAACATCGACGCTGTACCATTGTTGGTAAAAACATCGACCATCGAACTAAAAACGTCGATGTTCGATGCTCATCCCTAGTGTGGGGGCCCCTATTTCGACCTCGAACACAATCTATTTTAGAAATGTTACGCTACTGGCAGGAACATTGATTTTAAGGTCAGGAATAATGAATTGTCTATGATTAAATTGCCTTTTGAAAATATACTGCTCAAAACAAAATAAGGGCCACTAATGTCCCTTGACTTCAACAACGTCTTTTGGCGAATTTTTAGTGTGATAATTAATTTCAAAAATGCCATTCTGTACCTGAATGTGATGTGAGTTATCACAGTATGATTCGTCACCATTAGCTTTAATGGAACTGGCTTAAACAGTTCTTTTGGGGTCACGAGTTAGACATAGGGAAGTTTTGCTCATTTCTAATTTTGATTTACAATTAGTTGTTGCACTTTTAAAGATAAGGAGAATCTGTAAAATACAAAATGCCAGCAATTCGGCGTCATTTAAATTTAAATGCTTTGTCCAGAGCCTTAGAAATGTTGGAGGAAGGTCGTTCGTAACGTTCTGTGGCCCTGCAATTAAGGTATTCGCGAAGAGCCATTCAAAATCTTTGGAACCGTTACCACGAGACAGGAAGTGTTTCCCGTCGTCATGGTTCAGGTCGCGTTCAAATAACCACCCACGCAGAAGACCGATATGTGAGACTTTGTGCGCGACGGGATCGTACCATTAGAGCTCGTGGACTACAAAGTAGGCTATTAAGGACGACTGGGAACATTGTTAGCGTCCGAACAATCAGAAATCGTTTGCACGAAGACCAGCAACGGTTAAGAAAACGTGTTACCACAACACAACTGACCAGGACGCATAGTACGAATCGTTTAAGATTTGCTCGTCGACATATCCAATGGGACATGCAACAATGGCGCAAGGTGCTCTTCCCGGATGAGTGTAAAGTACATTTTTTTTAGATCGACGCATAGGAGTCTCGGGGAGAACCGGAGATGCTTTTTTGGATCCTTGCATTAATCAAATTCATAGGCAAGACGGTCCCAGTGTGATGGTCTGAACCGGAATTAGCTTGCAAGGCAAAACTGACGTTGTCATCCTAAATAACGGGACAATTACGTCCGAAAGTTATATATATTGGAAGGATTGTTAGGCCACATATCATTCCTTTTTCATAACAGGCGTTGGATGGTTTTAACCTCATGCAGGATAATGCACGACCACATATTGCCCGGGCGACAATGTCTGTTTTCGAGGAGGCCATGTGAGTCATGGTCATGGAGTCGCCTGCCAACAGTTCGGACCTAAATCCGATAGAACATCTTTGGGATCAATTAAAATGCCGGATGCAGACAGCTGAAGAGGACATACTTAATCAGCAACAGCTGATTCAATTGCTAAAAATGTGTTGCGACGAGATATCAAAAGAAAGCGTCGATCGGCTTATTGAAAGCGTTCCGTCTAGGTTTCGAGACTGCGTATCAAAAAGTGGAGGCCATTTTCTATACTAAAAAAAAAGAATCATTTTTTTTTAGATTAGACTTACAAATTAATTGTTATTGTTACGATTTTATGACCGCAAAAAGTAAGCAATCCGAAAAAATGCTAAAAAAAAGTGTAACTGTTGGTCAAAATTCAATAAAATTCATTATATTTAATGAAAAACATATTGTTTTATTAATTAATCGATACAGTTCGCACGACCAAATAGGGTCAATGCAATATTGGATGCCGCAATAACAGTTGAGGAAGTCGAACTAGCGTTAACAAATTGTAAAGACGGCAAAGCACCTGGAAGTGATAGGTTGCCAGTGGAATTCTATAAATATGGTCCCGAAAGCCTTAAGATCACCCTAACTACAGAATTCAATCGCATCCTTGATACAGGTGACGTTCCTGATGCATTCTGCGACTCAATCATATTCCCAGTGTTCAAAAAAGGAGATGCAAATGACCCGGTATGCTATCGCGCTATATCGTTTATGAACGCCTCAGGTAAAATATTCACTACAGTGCTGCAGAGAAGATTTGTCAGGTGGTTGAAATGTGCCAACATTATAAAAGAAAACCAGGCCGGATTCAGACCAGTGTACTCAACAAATGACAACATATTTATATTACACAACTTCGCGCGTACCTATTTAACCGCCGGCAGGAAACTATACGCCTTCTTTGTAGATTTCAAAGCGGCATTCGACACTGTTGATCGTCATGCACTATTCTACAAGCTGTATAACAACGGTATGACTCTGAAGTTTGGAAATGTCTTTGAACAACTGTACAACAACACAACAGCACAGATATGGAATGGAAGTGAGCTATCCCCGTCATTCGGTACAAATATTGGTGTTCGACAAGGATGTAAGATGAGTCCGGATGCGTTTGCAGTCTTCGTAAACGACATCTTGGACGATATTCCCGGTGGCGCAGAAGCCTTCGGAATTAGGTTGAAAGGGTTGTTGTACGCTGATGACATGGTGTTCCTGGCAGAATCTACGGAGGAATTACAGCATATGATCGACCACATACAATCATATTGCGACCAATGGAGACTTAAGATTAACTTACAGAAATCTCAAGTAATGATATTCAAGAAGCGATTTGTTTTAGCATCGGATGTGAAGTGGACGTATCAGGGACAGGATATCGCTGTAGTACAGGAGTACAAATATCTGGGCGTTCTATTCAGAAGTAATCTGTCAATGGTGCCACACCTCGAACAACGACTTAAAGAAGCAAAGATGGCAATTAACAGTATATGGAAAAACTGCTTCAACAATCCAATGCTATCACATCAAGCGAAATATCAAATATTTAAAGCAGTATCGAGGTCAGTGTTACTCTATAGTGCCCAAGTGTGGGGAGGAAAACAATACGAAGAAGTTGAAAAGCTCCAGAGATATTATTTGAAAAGGGTATTTCGCCTGCCCATGACAACGCCCAACTATATGCTCTTACAAGAAACCGGACTTGATCCGCTATTCACGGAAACTTTAAGGCTACATGTCAAATATCTCAACAAGATCACGACCATGAATGACAACCGCTTGCCTAAGATGTTACTCAGCCACGAGGTAGCAACGAGGAATGTGTTCTACAAGGATTTGCAGACGCTGGCAGAGCACAACGACATGGAGCTTCATTGAAACGGCTCGTGGGAAGCAGTGAAGGACCTCTTCAGACTAGTAGAGTACATCAAGCAACGACTAAAAACAAAAACGGCTGAGAGTGCAACATCAACACAACATCGTGAAATATATGTCCGCCTAAACCACAACCTTGGGGATAAGACCTATTTCCTTAATCAATTCGCATCGCAGAAAATTTCAGTCATCTTTCGAGCCAGAGGAGAACTATTACCGCTCAATTATGTTCCGCACCGCGCGGATCTGCCACTAATATGTAGCTTATGCAATATGCGAACCCGAGAAGATACGCGACACTTCCTCGGAATATGCCCAATACTGAAGGAGACTAGACGTTCGTATTTTGGAAAAGATACACTGAGCGATAGGGATGTCGAAGCAGCTTTAAACGGGCAACCTGATTGGGAGCGCTTATATGGATTTTGTGAAGTTGCTCTAAGCTACAGATACAGGATTGTCGCCGAAAGTATATGACACATAAAAAACTGGATAATAATCACACGTGTAGAGGGAATGCCGGGTAGATGAACACGCAGAATCTGGAGTTGTGTGAGCTTCATCACTCGGCTCCCTTGAAGCGCTAATAATAAATCTTCAATTAACAGCTAATTTGCTTAGTAATATCTTTTTATTATAATTAAATCATAACACTTGAACATAACAACACGATCTAAGAAGAAGCACATAAGGAAGTAACCTCGAAAATAACATAATTATTTAATATTATTATATTTTAAACATATTTAATAACAATAATAATTAATTTCAAATTTAATAAACAAACATAATATACAAAAATATAGTTAAAAAGTCAAACTATTCAGGCAGACGGCTAACGCCACGCCACTTTCTTGTTTTCTTTTACTAAACTATACGTATATTGTAACATTTTGAATTCCTTAATAAAACAATTTATCTATCTATCTATCTATTGTTTTATTAAAATAGACCAAGAAAACTATGATTTTCCTTTTCCACAGATACATAATCAGGAAATTATTAGTGGCCCTTATTTTGTTTTGAGCAGTATACTAATAAAAATCAAAAGTGTGTTACGTCACAAAAATTTTCACCCAGTAATTAATTTCGCATAATAGAATAATTTCATGATATGGGGATTGTAATAAGCGCCCAAGATGGTGCTACTAAACACCGTTAGAGTTTTTATGGATTTTTGAAAGCCGAACATTTTGGGGATTTATACTTTTAAGCATGCCTCCAAGAATTTGTATTCAAGCTTACGAGTATACGGGGAATTGATCCAAATCCGAACTGTGAAACGAAACTTTACATGCATATACATACGTTACATACATAAAATTGCAACTGAAAAGTACCTACGTAGATACTGCCCAACTGTGGCAAACCCCGAAAGTCATATACATAACATCCTTGTTTAGTAAGCGCAACTTTGTTCACCCAGGACTATGATTACTTTATGTACGTATGTACCTTCATCATCCATATTCCTTACCACACACATGGTTTTGTGAAATATAACACGCGATCACGTATACGACTTATACCACGGCGAGGACCAGCTTGTCGGTCATGTGAAATGTGAACGGACATATAACACTCCTACTAACAGAACAAGAAATCGATAACTACACATTTAGCAAGAACTTCCTCATTAGAAGGAGATATATCAGCGAATATGTACGTAGTTCGTAGTACGATTGAAATATAGAAAGTTTCTGAGGCGCGGTTTATTTGACTACCTACGGAGAGAATTATGGGCATATCCTTTCAGCAGAACTACAGGTAGAGCGATATCCTGCAAGTTGCATGGTCTTTGCATAGTGGGAAGTCAACCTGTTATGAAGTTAGTACAGCAGATTGAACTGTGAAGGTCACGCGTTCATATTACTATGTTGAAAGTTTCAGACTTGAAACTATCGTTATAAGTTCAAGCAAGTTTGTTGTTTGCTATAGAACCCATATAATAAATTTGAAAAACATTTCAATCCATACCTTTTTACTTTTCCATTGCTGCCGCGTGAAATTCACCTAAGCTATTCTGTATATTCTGGCGTTGATGTGATATGATGCATAGGGAGTTAGATCCCGGATTCAATCCCTTTTCACGGCAAGTGCTAACAATGCTGTCAGCTTTAATTCTATCTCCTGCAAAAAGCCTTTAGGCATACATTTAGCTCACACACACGCGGACGAACACTTTATTTCGCACGTACACATGAACGCTTCAAATGCACACTTTTCGCATGAAACACATCCAACAGTTATTCCCTTTTCGATCAATTCACACTCAGGAATTCTGCTTAGATTACACGAAATATACGAACAACATGCAACAGATTGCAGTCACTCTCACAATTACGGAAGCATTCAATGTAAAATCCACTTGACACCCACTTCACTCACTACTCGGAACGTGAAAAGCTCCAAAATTCCGCCCAGCACAATTAGAATTTTTCTAGATAGGCGACAGGAAAAAACGACGATAGATCTATATAGCGACGGCTTCAGGAGTTAAATAAAGGAACTGAACTGATGGAGAGACCCGTAGCCTGCATGCCACCTACAATGCATCGTGACGTAGTAACGCAAAGCAATCGAAAGGATTTGTGCAACAATCCAACCCACAAAAGGGGATGGGCCGTGAAGTGTTTTCGGGGGTTTGGTAATTTAAATGCAAAGGTCTACACAAGGATACACTACAGGTTTCAAAACGCGACGTATATCGACTCGATTTTCACAACCGTTACCGTTCGTAGCTCTCGCACTACTGAGTAGAAAAGCAAAAGCTTCAGTCCTTTTTGTACTACGTAGACGACTCACGTAGGGATTCTAGTGAAAATAAAGACAAAAACAACAGACGAATGGATTCATCGAACTTGTACAAACAGTCAACAGGATGTTGTTGAGTCTTGGCCAGGACATGCCCGTTAAGATGTAGAGTGTGGAACACAATAGTCTGGATAAAGCTTTTGTGGATAAAATGTGTTTTCATTCAGCTGGGAACTTGGACGAAGTTCACTCAAAATACATAATAGTGCAATATTCCAAATTGGTACAATTGTATCACGTGAGAGTATTTTATGGAAGCGAATCAATGAATAAGAAAATCTAAAAAGGAAATGCAAATAACCGCAAAATACACTAGATATGCGACTTTTTTCGGGGCCAAAATATTTTCTATGGTAACTAGATTTTGTAACTTCGATGACATTTCTCATACGAATTTTATATGGAAAATTTATTGTAAACAAAATCATACACATGCGCATGTAATTATGTAACTTCGCAGTAGGGGCGTCGGAAAAATGTGGGCAATGAATACGAAATTTAAAAATTAATAGATGCTTAAAATTAATTAATCAGCAACGTTCCTGTTGCATAACTGTATACCAATAGCATCAAAATTTACACTATTGCGAAAAGTACATTTAAATGGAATTGCAAAACGTTGCGTGGTTTGCGTTGTTTAAATAAAAAAATTTAAATAATGTGTATTCCAGTGCATTGCGGTTGAATACTCCAACTAATGAAAAAGTCAAAAACTATTAAACCATACCAGCCCCAAACACTAAATTTCCTACGCCACTGCTAGCTATAAACAAAAATCAAATTTTCCCCTTTATTTTCAGATATTTCGTTTCCTTCTTTTTCTTCTTCATTGAAGCGAATAAAACTAAACTTCCCAAAAAGGTGATGAACGCGCAACGAGTGGACGGAGCCAGATTGCGTGGACGACCGAGAGCTCTATGGGAGCAATCAGTATGTGACCACGCCCACCAGATGCTGGGCTTCCGGAACTGGAGGTCAGGGTCGCGTGACCGCGGCAATTGGAGGTCATCAATCCAAGCGGCCAAGGCCCGACGACGGACTATCGTACCACAAAGAAGAAGAATAAAAGTAGAATTTAGAATGGATATTTTCCTTCAATTTTTAAAGAACATAAAGAAAGTCGAATGAAGGTTAAATTTGAGAGCCCAAAGCGGGAGCCATACGTAGCTTGGTTTTAATGTATAGTCGCATTGAGAGCACATACACCGGCGCCTAAGATAAACTTTCTTAAAATATTTTAGAAGGTAATACCTTTTCTATATGGTCTTCCTACCGGACTAAATTCTAGTACAGTACACTTTGTCATGAGCTGCCAAACACGAAAAAAAAAATTTCGCGAGTGGTACTAAACACGGTCATTAGCAACATCGAATACACTTAGAACAATTAAAAAGGGTCCCAGCATCTGAGTGAACTTCTTTAATTGAAATTCTATAGATTATACCTTTCACTAGTGTAAATATCCGAACCGTCAAACTTAACAGTTTCTGGGTGTCAGTTGTTTCCACACGGGAGCTAATTGGCGGTCGCCATGCATACTTATGCAGCGGTATATCACGCAGTTGTCAATTGAACAGCGGTGTACAACAGCGTACGATTTATCGAATACGTATAGTACATTCATATACAGTAGAGCGTCGATTATCCGAACGTCGATTAACCGAACCAGGCAATCAGCTTTTTTTCATATACAGACTTCGAATTAAATAAAAAATCATGGGTTAGAAGGAAGCAATTTCTCATCGGCGTCGCTTATTTACCTCGAATATTTTATTTTCGTTCAGTTCTAGTCGTTTTCAATGTTTTCAGTTTGTAGCTTAATTTTATATTTGGGCTATTTTCTAACTTTTCTATGGAGCTCGATTAACCGAACTTTCGTTTATCCGAACCACCCTTGTCGACCTTAGTTCGGATAATCGACGCTCTACTGTATATGTACCTATACAGGGTGTCCGGAAACTGCCGCATAAACGCACCGGATTGTGATTCCTCATGTGATTTCCAGCAAAAAAGTTGTATGGAACATACCCCTTAGCTTAACCCTTTAGCAGCCACATGCATTTGAAGATTTTTGGAAAAATCATTTTCTTGTACGACTAAATCTTCAATATCTCAAAATCTAGACTAGTCAGAATAGCAAAATAAGGGGTGATTTACTAAATCCTAGATTTAGTTGACAGTTGTACCATATTGTACTGCAATTTGAATAATGCAAGTACATTCTACGATGCATTTTGAATTTAATGACATACGAATTAATGTAGTAGGCGGGTTTCGACTCCATTAATTTAGTGGTTTTAGTAAATCCTGTCCATAGTGTAAATCCCCTCTAAGATGATTATTACAGCCAACAAATTTACCTAAAAAATAAAACTAACGGCACTAAAATCGGATAAGAGGTTTGGTTTTTACAGAACTTCAAAGTAAAATTTTTGTGATTCGACCCAAAAACAATATGTTTTTCCATCTCAATTTTCTCCAACTTCTGCCAGGGTGAGGTGCTCGATTCTTTTAAAAATTGGCGCATAGTCTAACGATCATTGCTTGCTGACATCATTTTATTCTAGCTTCGCTATTTCTAACAGTTTTAATAAGTGCAGAAAACTAGGGTTAATTTTAGCTCGATTTCAATTCAATTCATCTGTAATTTGGTAAAATTTATTTATTATATCAAAAACGATCCAAAATTAACCCTAGTTTTCTGCACTTAAGGCATTAAAACTGTTAGAAATAACGAAGCTAGAATAAAATGATGTAAGAAAGAAATGAACGTTAGACTATGCGCCAAATTTTAAAAGAATAGTACGAGCACCTCATCCTGGCAGAAAATGGAGAAAATTGAGATGGAAAAACATATTGTTTTTAGGTCAAATGACAAAAGTTTGACTTTGAAGTTCTTTAAAAACCAAATCTCTTATCCGATTTTAGTGCCGTTAGTTTTATTTTTTAGGTAAATTTGTTGGCTGTAATAATCATCTTATTTTGATATTCTGGCTAGTCTAGCTTTTGAGATATTGAAGTTTTAGTCGTACAAAAAAATGATTTTACCAAAAGTCAAATGACTGTGACAGCTAAAGGGTTAAGCTAAGGGGGTATGTTCCTTACACCTTTTTTTGCTGGAAATCACATGAGGAATCACAATCCGGTGCGTTTATGTGGCAGTTTCTGGACACCCTGTATACATATAGTGAAAACTTAGCAACTTTTGTTGCTTTTTGTACCTAACCGATTGACCTAACATTAATACAAACGCACAGTGTCCGACTTTGATAATTTATGAAAAGTTATAAAGTGAAATGTTTATTACGTCATTTTCTGGCTGGCATTTGGCAGCCCGTGTGAAGGTTGTTTTTAATTAGAAAAGTGACTTAAAACAGCTCGCCTATAACATATGACATTTGAAAATTTTGACTAAATACATATTTAAAAAGTTAAACCAGATCTGGGGCCACTTCTTTTTGATTGGGTTTTTTTAGTATACACGCGGTATCTTATGAGGGTCAGTTTACCATTCTGGGATTTCAAAAACAGCAAAACTGATTCTTGAAATAGATTACGCGCATCAGCAACAGCATCGGCATCGCTAAACGTCAAGTGCAATGCATTTTACATTGCTGACAAAAATGTTGAGCAGAAGACCCGGCATTCAGCATATTTGTCAGCTATGAAATTCTGCCGATGCTGCTGCTGATGCGCGTAATCTATTTCAAGCGTGCTGTTTTCAGCGAAGGAACCTGTAACAATGATTAAAACAACCGAACTTAGTTGGAAAATCTGCTTTCGCTAGCTAAAAAACCATTTTTTATTTCTTGCCACGTCTGTACCTGTGGTACAGCTTGCACGCACTCAGTTTGATGATCTCTGAATGACTATCTGACTGATGCGAGTAGCCAGCTAGACAAGCGCAGTATTGCTAGCTGGTACACGCACAGTCACATAGAATGCTTGCATTCTGTACACATGCGAATTGATCTTATCTCTCGACGCTAGACGACTAGATCGACTTCCCCAACTCCAAGGTCGCAAAAAAAAGTACTAAAGAAAAGTCTCAAGAACTTTTTTACTCTTTTTAAAATATTGACTGAATTTTGTACCAAAAATTAAATAGTACAACAACACACATGTACGCCAGAGCACAAATTATATATATGTATGTACTCAAAAAGCTTTTGAATATACAAACTTTCAAAAGGAAGAGATATCTGATTTTACCCCTCAATTTTTCAGATAACGTGAGGATTTTTCTAGTGCGTAGTAAATTTCTGAATGATATGCACACACACTCAATACGATTGTCCATTGTCTTGAAAAAGATTTCAACACATTTTATTGTACAACCACATATTCTACACGCCGCATGCCCTTCATCCATAATAATCATATACTCCTGTTCACAGGTGTTGTTTTTTAGAGTTGGCACTTGGCAGATTGCTATAGCTTTAGCCTTTAGCTTTCCTCGAAGTTTGAAGTGTATTCTCTATGATTCTCTCCCTCTCTGTGAATCGTTGTAACATTTGATTTTAAGGATTTCATTCAGAAGGCGTAGTGAGCCAGCCAGTTGCCCAGATGGAATCACCTCCTGTCTTAATAAATAATAAACATGGGTGTCCATTGTTGCTATAGAATGTATGTTCAGACCATTCAGACACTTGGACAGGTGTCTGATAATTTGAATGATAGATTATGCACCTACATGTTTATGTTTGTTTGAACTATGGTTTTTATTCTTTTTCTATGAAATGCTTTTAGAAAATTTGCATACTTTATGGTTCTATAAAAGAGCAGACGATATTATATATGATATGAACAACACAAAAAGGATGCTTTATTTTGAGCACTCGTGATTTCATTAATTCAAAATTAACAAATGTAACTTAACAAATATTGTTCATTTTCTGAAAAATGAAAGTGTGTATCGAGTTATTTATGTTGTACAGATAACTACTCTTACCGAACTCTGAATTTTAATAATGTCTAACTTTAGACACAAAAGGACATTTTACTAATAAAACTGACCGTTTCCTAGTAAAGTAGGCACTTCTCCAAATTTTATAGAGAGGGTATTAAACAAAGGTTATAGATGATATACTAAATATTCATTATTTCCTTATGATTCCCTCAATGATTTTCCAATATTACTGCTGCTAAAGGACAAAAATCATTAAAACCTTTATCAAAAGCATTCTCCTCAAATGAAATTCATGTTGACCATATATAAAGTTTACCTGCAAAAAAATATTATATTTTAGTTGTAAGGCTTCGAAACAGCATAATTAGCGTTATGGCAAAATATCTTATCCTCCTTTCAACAAGTCCTGTATTTTGATACTCATTTTGACTATGTACTACTTTTAGGGTGAAAAAGAACATTGCGTCCTTTGGTCGCAATATCTTCTTGGTCGAAAACGGAAAGAATCCTGTCGTATCTTGCTTCGCTTGTAGTGGGGGAACTCCTTTAACCCTTTACAGCATATCTGCAACCAGTGGGGAAACCACGGGAAGGGCTAAGGGGGCTAAATCCCCTCCCAGAAATGGGGAAAAACAAATGCAAAGTGAAATATGAAACAATGCATTTCGTTGAAGATCCTAGTAAAATCTTAATAAATAAAAAATCTTATTCTTGAAGCCTTTTTCTGCATAGGTTATCCACCTGTTACGATGCTAATTGCAATATCAGAATTTTTTTGTATTTTGTAGCTTAAACATATCGATATCACGACTAAACATTTTAATTTTTCATTGCAATTGAATTGTGGAAGAAATTACGATTTGATAAAACATTCAGTAATTCACATCCAAAATTCATTGGACAAAGTCCTGACAGTGCTCACATTGTCTATTTCACATGAGAAGATAAGAGGTTTCCTGAACTGGAGACAACATGGGACATAAGCCTAATGTCCATATATGCTTGCAGCACAATGGACCAACTTGTGATCTAAGTGCGCCAGGTGCTGACCTCCTGACGGCTCATGTACCTAACATATTGTCCATATGCTTCTGTTTACGATATGTTTCCGTTTTCACGACGCTAAGCTACGAAAAATACACGTCAAAAATAAGTGTGGATATAATGGAAGCTCAGAACATCACAGTGTAGCGTCTTCTTCTTCTCTGCCGCCTTATACCACTCCATGGCACGGTATAGGCACATTCGCGCCCGTTCTTGCGCTAATCCCTCAGCCTACCGTATAGTGTCATTACTGGAAAATAGCAACCAACTAGCGAAAGAAAATTCATAAGTAGTTACCCTTCTTTCAGGGCAAGATCCTGGCTGTACCACTGTCTGCAATGTACCGTAAAATACTTCCTAGAATATTGGAATTTGTTGCTTTAAATCGTCTTATTCCCGAACGAAATAAGACGATTTAAAGCAACAAATTCCGACAAGTGATTATAGTTTTGATTTTTCTTTGCAATGATTACTTGAATTTTAACATAAATTACAACAAAATATGTTTGTCAATCATTACAACAACATTTTCCACTGAGATGCAATTTTTATTTGAATGGTTATCCTTATTATTTATTAAAAATTTCCTGTATGGATAGGTTTAGAAAATGTTAGATAAATGGGTCTATTTTTCCCCGAAGTGATTTTGATAAATATGATAGATTTCGAATGATTTTTCGAACCAATTGTGTTTGTTGCAAATCTGCAACATTATATTGTAAATGACGTCCTGAAACCGATTAAATTTTGAAGACATTTGTTTTTCTTTCATACCGAATGTATTATATATTATTGGTAAAGCAAATTTAATGATTTTTGTATTCTTTGGGCATTAGGAAGAATGGTATTATTTTTTAAGCGATGCACGCGAAAATAGACACAAAAAAAATATAAAAAAAAACCTGTTGAAACCCGATTTCTATAAAACCGTACATCATTTTGCTGACGTACATCATTTTGCTGTATTGTACAGCACTTTGACCTGTCGTACAACATTGGGAAATGTACATTATTCCCCATGACATTACCACCCCGCAATGAAACCTAATTCACTACATAATAAGTTCATTTCGATAGCTCGGGAATCCTTCCCGATCTTTCTGAAGTTTGACACACTTGAAGAGCTACTTGGCGCTCACATCTCCAAATTAAATGGTCCTAACTATCCGCGTTCGGAAGTCACGGCTGTCCAAAATGAGTTTTCTAACTGAAAATTGTCCATTACTCGTAAATTCGTAAGCGACAAATTGTAGATCACTTTACTGTACACATTGGTGAAAATTTCATGGCTGTGTAAAGTTTGACCAATGGAAGATCGATATTATTTAGGACACGATTTCATTATCTGTGGCGCCAAATTTTGATGAATCGATCGAATCTGCAATAGTTTTTCGCGAAATCGTAACGATTTTCTAGATATTCAATGTCAAAGTTTGACATTTCTATGGAGTATAGTCTTTAATGGGAAATTGGGGGTATTTTTATCACAGTGAATCAGCATTGCACCGAAAACAACATTTCAAATTTAATTGGCCTCGCTGTCTAGCAAATAGCCCTATTAGAGGAGTGGAACGGTATTCCTCAAGATACCATCAGCAACTTGATCAAATCAATGCAGAATCGACTGGAAGCTGTCATTAGAGCAAGAGGAGGAAATACCAAATACTAAAATAATAAATACTTAACTTATTTTCCAACAGTTTTTGTTTTATTTGCAAAAAACCTAACCAAAATCCATTTTCATATTTGCTCATTTTCGCTACGCTTTCGTTCAAAGAGCATCAATTTTAAAAGTGCTCAACAAATATTGGTTAAAATGGTACCAACGTAAAGCTGAGGCCTTAAGCTTTTCAATGACATACGATTTTTATGGATAAATGCTATACTTTTCGAAAAACACGTACAAATACACGCGCTTTTAGGTTGAGTCGATACTTTTGACCGTAAGTGTATATTTCGATATTTCATATTTTGACAAATTGGTAAGACTTACTATTCTAGTGGGACTGATTAAAATTAAAACGTCAATTTGACGGCATCGAACACTTTTCCCAATTTGTAAAGCAGAAATATCTTATCAAATTACGTAACTGGCTTCATAGAAAAGTCAAACTATGATATTGAATATGTGAAGAACCGTTACGATTTCGATTTCGAAAAACGATTGCAGATTCTATAGTTTCAGGCAACGCCATCTATATATACAAGCACCCCCATCTTGATAGTCAGGCCAGATGTCTATCAAGATGGCGGTGATAAAAGCCAGATTATCAGCTGATAAAACTGTCGCTAAGAACTCCAAGTAACACGTATTACAACAATAGCAATATAAACAACCACAGGCGCTAAGAACCGAAATTTTCGAAATTGAATTGCGACAGTCCGGCCTGTCTATCAAGATGGCAGTGTTTCAGGCCAATGTCAATATACGTAAAATGCGACTGTCGAAATTTGGCGCCACTGAAATCTTCCCTTATTTAGAGAGATAATAGCACTTTTATATTTGCCTATCGTCGGCGCACATTTCATCGAAGTTTGAAGGTCTTACCTTTCCGCTTTCGGAAGTTACAGCTGCCTAAATCGCACTATTCTGTTATCTAATCGAAAACTGTCCATAGCTTGGAAACTCTTGAGGGAAACTTCGAAATTTGGCAGACTTGTAAAGCATCGCATTGTCCATTTGGGAAACATTTCAAGGTTCGAGGTACCAAAGTTCTAA